>LZPO01075860.1:79031-93321 GCA_001675575.1 Neotoma lepida | reverse complement strand
ACAAAAATGCAAGGCTTTCAAGGCATGGCAACGCCGATAAGGCATGTAGAAGAGAGTTGCCACCCCTTATAGTGTTGAGTCTCTAAGCCATTACTACAGGCATCTACTCTGACTGCCAACTTCTTATATAGCCTTTGGTTTTCAGGTTTTTCATCTTTCACTTTATTTCTACTTNATTTGTTAGTAAAAATTGAATATTTTGTTCCTGACCCATGGGAAATTGATTTCTAGACAAAAGTCTCATCTTGCAATACGACTTCTAACATAGACACTTTTGCATTTTTTTTTACACAAGCGGTATTATTGACAGCAGTGGGTGCTTTCTATGACCTGTGGATACCCTGTGCCTTCACATGCCAAGCAGGTACAGTGGATGAATGTGGCTTTATTTCTCATCAGAGAAGCTCACCTTTCCACTGTCACTAACATGACAGTAAGTACAAATCCCCAGAAGAAAGCCACACACACACACACACACACACACACACACACACACACACACACACGTTACTGAATTTGCAAAGCTGAGTGGCTAGAGTTGTGAATAGTTAGAATGTTACAGATCTACATCCAAACAATCCAGGGCTGTGGTTAGTCCTGTAACAGCCATTCATTGCTCCATTTCTGTTTTAGCAATGTATCAATATACTGCTAGCATCCACACACCCAAAGAGCTAAGGACGTCACATGATAGCATCTGAGACCTATAATGAAGGAAGACCTACCTCTGCTTCACTGTTGCCATCTACACCACGTTTCCATGAGTGTATCACTAAGAGCACTGAACTGTGATTGTCTTTTATGTATGACTGTGGAAGTTCCTGTAATTGTTCCTGGCCACTCTTGTTTCTTGAGGTGGGGGCTGTGCTTTGCATCGACAGGTTTTGTTCAAGTTCTCATTTGCTCCATCTCTGCCACACCAAAGAGTAGTGATTTCCACCAGGATTTCTCAAAACCCAATCCAAGAGTAAGGCTTTGCCTTCTGTAAAGGTCCTGCCTAACTTTTTTACTTCCAAGCCAGAGTTGGATCTTGAAATGAATACAGCTGGGTTAGCTAACACACATGGACCCAATACTTCCTTTAGCATTTTCTGGATCTTGTCATTCATGCACTGCGTTGTTACCGTCAAGGTCAGGCTGGTGTGGAAACAAACGTGCCAAGTGCTGGCTCCTTTCTGTCCTCTGGATTTGTCTGGAATGTCACACTTGCCCTTGCTCATATCCGGGAAGGGCACATGTGTGTGTGTGTGTATGGGGGGAATCTTCAGACAGCACAATCAACCCCTCACTCATACCCAAGCACATGTGGGTGTGTGGGGGCATCTTCAGAGAGAAGGATCAACATTTCTGACTAGTGTTTTGTCCATTTTCAGACTTTCTTCTACAAACACATTGTTTCATCTTCATACACAAGTTAATTGCTACAAAGACAGGNTGCCCTGGGGCCATGCTTGCCACCTTGAGCGTGGTCACAATCTCCCTTTTCATCTGACAGGGTANGTGTGCCTTGTCCTCCTGTCTTGATCTGCACTTGTATCAAGTCTTCAGAAGAACCACAGATTGCACTCACCCTGTGAATTATCTCTTCCCGTCCCTACTCTCTGCCATGGTTACCACTCCACTGCCATCCTGGGGACAGAGTTATAGACCCTGTGACCCGACACACTTTCTGAAAGATGGGAAGCATCCAGACCAAAGATAAGGAGCTATGCAGTGCTGGCTCACCTGGTCATCACAGGGCCTCTCTTCTAGACTCCTGCCCTCAGGACTTCCAAAATAGCAGTAAATGAGTCTTGGGGACAGCTTCATTGAAAAGTAACTTACAGGACAGAAATGCACCCGTTTAAGGAGTGTGTTAATAGGGAAAACTCTCTGGCAAAGGCGCCTGGGCTGGCCTGTGGCAAAGACAGTGGTAACAAGGTAGGAACACATTCTTCAGGAGTGCACAATACAAATGCCAGTGTGAGCCATCATTTCACATAAAAACACACTAATAAAGGCAGAATAAAAAGGCACATGCACATAAAAAGCCAAGGCTCCTGACACTTGGGGACCAGCAGAACAGGAATGTTGGCTGTGGCTCTCAATACCTCTGGACCTGGGCTGGGACACACAGTGACCCCAGACAGGTCCACAGTGTGACCCTATCTCCAGTCCTTCCAGCAACAGCCCAGGCTACCCTGCCTGGAATGCAACGGTCTGGAGAGGCCGCCATTTGCTTTTATGGGAGGGTTGGAGGTGGCATGCCTGTTCAGGGGATGAGGAGAGTCCTCCAGAAGCAGAGGGATGGGGTAGGGGACAGGAGGAGGGGACAGGAGGTGGTGCCGGGGGTGGGAAACAGGAAGGGGCAGAAGGCAGCAGACCCTGTTTTGAAGGTGGTAGTTTCCTTACAGCACACCCCTTCCTTATAGTCCCAAGCCCAGTGAGCAGGACTGAGAATCAAGATCCCATCTGAGGAATCTGAAAAGCCCTGTGGAGAGATTTATGGAGAAGAATCTGTGTCTTGCTATCACCCATTACTGGACCTACAGGCTTCAGAGATGCTGTGGTTGTGCTGGGAAGCAGCTCTCCTGTCTTCAGTGATCCACTCACCATCCATGACCTGACAGGAGATTGGGTACAAGGCAGGATGGACCCTGCAGACCATGGGGACACAAAATCACCCTCACTGAGCTTCCAGTCTGTTTACTTTATGCACAGCCTTCTGCAGCCGACTTTGCTACCATAGTCTTTTAACTATAGATTCCCGCAAACCACATCAGAAGCTGGCCCCAGGGCTGGCAGAGAGCAGCCTGCCTACACTCCCCCAAGAAAGCACATCTGTGTGCTTTAGAGTACTGTGGACAAGAGCTGAGGCTGGAGAGGCTGTGCAGGGACCGAGTGAAAGGTACTTTGTCCCCTACAGAGCCAAGAGTGAGGCCACTTGAAGACCAATCTTTGAGAAGTGCCTGGGGACTGGGGCCAGCCAGGGACAAATCACAGCTCCTGGTGTAGCCCATGATGGNAGTCCAGGCAACAGCTTNGAGTGCTTGGAATGGAGAGAATGTTCTAGATGGTATCTACACCTCTATTCCCGACGACCACAGAGGTTTACATCTGTAATTCCAGCACTCAGGAGGCAGAGGTGGGGGAAATGCCACAAGCCTGAGGCCAGCCTTGGGGTACAGAAGGCAGCACCTGACAAAAGAACTGCACATAGTGGCACATACTAATCTGCCCCTGGGAGGCAGAAGCAGGAGGACTGCTGCATGTCCAGGGCCAGCTGGGGTGACACAGTGAAGACCTTGCTTCAAAAAACCAACTCCATGCATGCACACAACCCAAACATTAGGGCTGTTTAACACTGCCAAGGGCTTATCCACAGACACCTAGGAGAATGGCAAGATCCGGCACCTTTCTCCTCAGCACCTCCGAGAGCCATGGCTATTTGCTAGCACACTCTCACAACAGCAACTGCCCCCACCCTCCCTCAGGGGAGTTGGTGAGCTATCAAGACAGTGTGATCTTATTTTGGGGGGGAGGGAGATAGCCCAAATGCACACCCCAGCCTTCGCCCGGTGCGAATGGTGCGAGTTCATCCCACTGTAGACACAGGCATCTGTGACTTGGGTTCTGGCACACTGCTTACATTTCCTCCACAAGGAGGGATTTCTAGAATCCCTAAAAGAGACAAAGGTTTAATCTGCCTCAAACCAGGCCAGTTCAAACTTCCAAGTGTCCAGGGCGCTCAGCCAATTACAACACAAATCTCTAGTCATTTTTGTCTGAAATAACTGAAACTCTGAGATTTTAGATCCTGACTTCCTCTGGGTTTTCTCATCCGAAAGATGGCTAGCCACGTATTCTGCACGGCTATCTTAGTATCTGACAGTACTATCCATCTGGGTCCTGCATGACAGAGCCCCATCCACACAGATCATTGCCATGTCCCACTGAGGTACCCTCACTCAAGGAGCTGCATCCCCCTCAACCCAGCTAACNGCTCCTATTCCTGATTGGACTGGGACTGGNGTCTGTCTCAACCCCACATATGGGGTGGATGTCTGGTCTACATCTGTACCCACTGCCTGCAGGCTTGCTTTCTGGATGACCAATGAGCAATTTGGTAGAGGATGCTGACAACCATGAAGCATTGAGGAACAAGACAGGGAGTCACACCCAGGAAGACTTGCTGCTGTCTCTCTCTGAAATCTGGTACAAAATTCGGAACAGTTAAGTCTCCTGACCAAATCCCTCAGTCCGAGTTCCAGGGATGACCAGGTATGGTGGTTTGAGTGAGAACAGCCCCACAGGCTCATAGGTTTGAATATGTGGTCCCCAGTTGGTGGAACTGTTTTGGAAGGATTAGGTGGTGTGGACTTGTTGGAGGAGGTGCCGCTGGGGGAGTGCTTTGAGGTTTCAAAGGACTGGCAGTTTCTAGTGTGCTCTCTGCCTCCTGCTTGTGGTTAGACATGAGCTCCCAGAAAGGAAGGTGATTCATTGCTACAACTTGGATCCTGAGTGCTACCAAAGATCCTGNTGCTGAAGGCTTGGTCCCAGAGTGGTAAATTGGGAGACAGTTGAACCATCAAAGTTAGGTCACACAGGTGTGTCCTTGAAGGGGACTAATGGTTCCTGGCCCTCTCGTTTGCCCCTGGCTTAACATCATAAACCACACAAAGCCACCATGGACACTGTGCCACCACAGGCCAGGTTTGACACAGCTAAGGCACCAGGGTAAACACCTCTGAAACCACTAGTCAACANACCTGCTATCCCCTTGGCTGTGCATCTCAAGGTCTCGTCAGANAAATGTCAAGCCTCACACCCAGGTTCACTCATGCAGCGCCTGGCTTTGAAATTCTAACTGGCAGCCGCCCCACCGCCTTTGATGGTGTCTCCCTCTGGACTGGAGAGAGAGGCACCTTCACCAGGGACACTCTCAATATCCTCCAGGAAAAGTCAGCCAGGGGTCTGACAGAACAGAACACAGGATTTTCCTTTTGTCCTATGGCAATTCCTGTAGAGGCCCTGCTGCCTTGTGTTCAAATCCACCCAATGGTCCACATGTTAACACCANCTATCTTTGCGATGATGGATTTGTGGGGTGTGGGTGGGGGACTACCACTGCAACTTCTTTTCCTAAGCCTGCCTTCTTCCCACTCTTACCTTCCTCAAATGCTCCCAACATGATTTCAAAGGTTCACATATTATTTTCCTGCTTCAAACAAAACACACAGGATTTTTAAACCTAAAAATCCAAGACAGAGACACACACACAGACATACACACATACACACANNCACNCACGCACGCATACACAGAGAACATCTCAAAGAAGATAAAGTGACACGTTTTATGAGATAAGAAAAATAAGGAGTTTAATAATTCCAAGGGTATAGCACACACACTGCAGCAGTCAACGCCAGGTGCTGTCTGCCAACACCGGGTTTCCTGTAGTGTCTGGATGCCCTGGGCATCCCAGCGAAGTGGGGGGGTTGGCATGAAGTGCACACAGGCGCATGGACAGCAGATGGGAGAGTACAATGGAGCTTCAGAGGCTGCTACATCGCAACATGGTTCAGAACGGAAAGTGCTTCACATCTACAGGATAGGAAATGGCTTATTCCCCCTCATCCCTAGAGAAACGGAGGGGTAACAGTTGGTGAATGGTGCCCTGGGTTGCTGGTACCAAAGCCCCACCTGGAGAGACTTGAGGAGAGAGAAATGGGTGTATACAACAGGGTCGGTTTTTAAAAAGAACTGCTCTTGGATGCAGATTCTCGCTCCCTGGAGAGCCTGGAAGACGCTGGATCCACACAAAGAAAAGGCAGCATGCCTACACGCCACCTCTAGCCTCCCTGTCCCTGTCCAGGGTAGGGATGTTAGGAACATGAACACTCATGGAATACTCCAAGCGAATCATTAAGGCAGGTCTGTAAGAAATTGTCCTGGGGCATGGATGGCGACCTCAGTGGTGGAGAGGCCAGTGGCAAATATGGTCTTTGCTTACTCTTGGCGGAGGAGTTGCACAGCAACCCCAGGCACCTGTCGCCAGCAGCGGAGAGATGCAAGGAGTGTTGTTCCTGAGTTAAGATCTACTGTGACAGCAACACACTTGTCTTTTGCTGCAGTGTCTTTTGGGTCAGCAAAGTGCTTGGGAAACAGGGCTTACCAAAAAGCACGAGAACACCTCACCTTTTCTCACCCAGCACAGACTAGTAAAATGCTAACAGGAGTGGGAGGGAGGCTCTGGTGAGAAGTCTAAGTGAGGCTGGGTGGATCCTGACAGATGCAAACCACAGACACTGCAACCAGTCAGAGTGTGAAGGAAGAAGAGAACACAAAGGGCCTCTCAGGGCCTGCTCAGAAACTGCCACACAGGATGGGTGAGGTGCCAGGTCCACACAGGACAGGAGTGCGAGGGCTGGGTCACATCCTAGGGCTGTGCTGAAGCACCTGCAGCCACACTGCTCCTCAACACCTTTCTATTGAAACAGTCCTCTGGCTTCAAAACAACCTCTTTGGGGGAAGGAAGCAGACAGCTGAGGTCACTGTCACTTATTGCCAAGCCAGAGGCAAGCCCTGGCCAAACAGAAAACAGGGCTTCTAGTCCAGGCCACCTGCCTTCCAGGGCCTGCCTGGGCCTAGGGAGGCAGCAGAGTAGGGCATGGGCACAGTAGAGCACAGTCCTTTGGGGCTTTCACGGTGCAGCTCAACTGTGGGTATGTATTGCTTTATTCTTGCTCAGAGGGGAAAGAGGGCTCTCGGTGGCCTGGATAATGTTGACTGCAGCCAANGGGCAAAGCAGAGCTCCTGGCTGAAAACAGCCTGCAGTCAAACTCTGCCCGGCAGCACCGGCTGGAGAATATGGAATAAATAACACATCTATATCTATATACAGGGTTTAGTTCTCTCGGGGCGAGGGCCAAGCTACACAAGGCTGACCCACTTCTCCACACTGTGACACATTCCCGTGACCCAGGGTCCAGCCAGGACAGGGCAGCAGGAGCAAGTATCACAGGTAGAGAACAACGTCACCTTCCTAGAATCCATGATTCCTGGGCACAGCCACAGGCCTGAGACTGGAATACTGTAGTTTAAGAGGATGGTGACACAAAAGGTCACTGTGCCCAAGCTGGGCGCTCCTGATGGCACCACGGAGCCTGCACCTCGTGGAACAAGTCAGCCAGCCGCCCAGGCATCTATCTCTTCACCCTTCTGCTCCCAACACTTAGAGAATACAACTTCAAATCCTTTGGCCAGAAGGCTGAGAAGGAAATCCTAGCAAGAGGGTTAGCCTGGTCACATCAAGGGTATGCGTTCAGAGGTCAGTATTTACAAGTACACGGGTATGCTATTTATAGATTCAATTAAGTCCAAAAGCCAGAGGCCTCTGGTCAGTCACTGCAAGGAGAGGTCAGCAGACATATGCTCAGCCCGGGCCTCAGTGTCTATAACTCACATGTAGCTGTGTCAGCAACAGCCTGATGAAGACCACCTGCCTTAGTCCTGAATGTCACTGTGCTTGGGCCAAAGACCCCAGCCTTGTCTGGGAGCCGCTGGTCTTCGGCCTACAGATTGGTCTCATCCCAAGCAGGGTCGTTCATGTTCTTTAGAACCTTCCTCACCAGCTTCTCNAGGTCCTTGCGGGCCCTCTGCTCCTCCTCTAAGGACTTCTTCATCTTCTTGTTATCCTGCAAGGCAAGCACATGACAGCAGGTTCACTACCTCGGCACCTAAGGCATCCTTCATCTTAGGCAGCCCGGCTGGGAGCAGTTGGCCCACAGAACCGAGCCATGCTCACTGAAGCACACTGGGCAGTCTCCCACTTACACTCACAACAAGACAGCTTGATAAAACGTGCCAGAAGGAAAGGGCTGGAAACAGTGACAAGGGCAATGTCTACAGACCTACCGCTAGCACTTTTAATTCCCCTGTCCGGTGAAATGCAGAAAGAAAGCAACAGCAACTGAATGAACCATGTCAGGAAGGAAGGAGAGTGTGCTGCCCCGAACCCAGGAAGAGAGGAGACAGGCACTGCCACATGTGTCCAGTTACCTCACCCTCAGGACACTCTGGCCCTGTCCCTCAAAAGTCCCTGCATTGTACACCCACCTTCCAACCTGCCCACCAGCTGTTGAACATACACACCACACAACAGTTCAGCAGTGCAAGCCAGACAGTGTGAGTCTGACTCCCAGAACCTACACACAGATGGAAGAGAACCAACCGCACCCACAAAGCTGTTCTGTGACCTCCACACATATNCTATGGCATGTGCCCCACTCAGCATTATACCACATAAAATAATAAATACAACTTGAAGGTTTAAAAAAAAACATACTATCACACATACAGCTGGCTAGGCAACACTGTCCTGCTGTCCTGGATTTTTGAAGCCAAGCAGCCAGAGGCAACCAGCAGGGTACTATGATGGACAGGCAGTACCACAGATTACTCCAGCAAACCCTGAGGTGGCTCACATCCAGACAACAGTGCCAAAGAAACATTTCCTAATGATGATATAGAGAATTCTTGCAGCTTTTAGGTTTGNTTTGCTTTATGTGTACGGGTGTTTTTTCCTATATGTATGTGTGTATAATGTGCATACAGGACCCAAAGAGGCCAGAAGAAAGCATCAGATACCCCAAGATTGGAGTTAACAGATGATTATGAGCTGCCATGTGGATTCTGGAAATTGAACTTGGGGCCTTGGGAAGAATAAGTGCTCTGAACTGCTGAGCTATCTCTGCCCTTGCCTGTCACTCTAAAGTAAGGCTGGTGGCTCTGTGACTTCCTTTTAATCTACAATGAGCTTCATGTTTAAAACAGTATTTCCCTTTTCCTCCCATTTAAAAAAAAACGATTAAAACTAAAAGCTGGTTGCGTACCTGTCTTAATTCCTGGACTTCATCCTTTAATGCGTACACCGTGTCCACAAGGCTCCTGGAACAGGAAAGAGTGAGCACATGAAAGGTGGTGGTATGCCAAGGATGCAGGCTGGCAGGGCCTCCAGGGCTNCCCTGGGCAGCAGAGAGCCAGCTCTGCTGACTAAGTCTTCTTATCTAAACTCCTAACTTCCGAGCAGCCCGCCTGGGTGCCTCAGGCTAACCTCCAGCCTAGGCCGTCAACCATCAGTGACACTGCACCCAGCCTCCAGCAGAGTTTAGACTACACCACCAACGGGCAGGGGAGGGGAGGGGAGCCAGCCATACAGAGAGGAAAACGCCTTACTTTTCCTCTATCACGGTTTGCCCATTGCTTTTGGTTTCTTCAACTATAATTTTTTCTTCTTCTGGAAGCAACACTTGTGGAGCAGATTCCTTACGTGAACCTGGTCATTAAAAAGAAAAGTCCCATGTGAGTGCTGTGGCAGGACCAAAGAAGGTACCTACTGTACTACAGATCACTTAAGACACCCAAGGCCAGTGACTACATTAAAATCTTTGACCAGGTTTCTCCAGCTGTCTGTTGGGTGTGGCCAACCAGAGTATTACAGAGGAAAGGAAATAGCAACAGAAAAAAAAGTAAAAATAGCTTCTTTTGCAACTTATTAAACTCTTTTAACTACCAAAATCTCTAGCAGCAAGTACACTAAAGGTCTGACCACACCACTCAATACACAACCAAAATTTAAACCATTGTATCATCCCAGCATCGTTGGAGAGGCCAGACCAGGAAAGAACACATAATTCTTGTGCTTATAAATGAAAAACTCTTAGAAATTACAAAAAAGTTTAAGGTCTGGAGAGGTAGCTCAGTTTAATTAAGGGCTAAAATTAACAACGGAAACATCAAGAAAAGACTGTACATGTGCAGTTATGTCTATAACATTATAACACGTCNTTTAAAAAGTAAAATTTATGGTCTGATCACTGTGAATTCTCTTGACCCCTTGAACACACACAGCTTTGAATGGAAAGGAAACACACTACCCACAGCATCAGAGACCCATGGTCCTGGCACAGATGCTGACCAGTGACCACCTCATGTGACATGCACTGTGCAACACAGACACTGGCCTTGAAAGGGTAGGTACCAGAAGAAAGATTACACAATGGGATTATGATCATTTGCTTTTAAGCAACACCACCAGATGCAAACAGGAGGAAGGACGGGTTCTGCCCTACAACAGGTGCACCTGCTCATGGCTGTGCTTGTCTGAACACTCTTCTGAGGAAAGCACATGGCATGGGGTAAGAGGCTGACTGTGGAAATGGAGTTAATTTGCTTTTGTGTTTCCGGGGTGCCCTTTGTATGACTTCCTGAAGGCACATCAGATTTGAAGGAGCACTTCTTGTGCACCCTTGTTGGCATGGAAACTCNAGAACAGTGTTTGAGAGACAGCACTGTGAAGAGCAGCTTTGCGGGCAATATAACCCAAGCCTGTGTGTCTCTGAACAAATCGAGGTGAGCCACTGCAGTCTGACAGCAAGGGCTTGTGAAATGTCCCTGGCATGTGCAGCTAGCCATCCGCCAGGGCAACCATGGGGCCTGGGGACTAGCCTCAGGTACATCTCCCCAGGCCATCTCCTGTGTATCTGCCAAGTCTGTTGCACTGGAAGGTGCTGGATCAAGCCCATGATGAGAGGGACTGGAAACACCTTGGGAGCTTAGGAGTGGCAATCTAGCCATGTCTATGTCACACAGTGCAATTCTGCCTGTGAAAGAAGTGGCCAGTGTGTGGTGAGGTAGCCCAGCCTTGAACCCCATGTGAGTAGTTGAAAAGTTGTCGACATCCTAGTGTGCTGTGAGTACACTCACATGTTACTTTGTGAAAGTCTATCTCAAAGACGGCCATNNCACTCTTAGAGGGGTTGCGTCNACAGGCTCTGGTGAGGCCACANTATCTTATCTTTCCCTCAGTGCCCCCAGTCCTGGAGCTACACGGCTTTAAGATGCAGTCCTAGAGAGGAACGTGTTTTAAAAAACACCAGCAGGCCAACAATGTCAGCCTCACCCCACCCCACGCAGGGTCCAACTGACAGGCAGACGTCCCTTCTGGACAGCCTCCTTGATATAGCAGGAGCCCACTCAAGCCCTTTCCTGTTGAGCACTGATAGACACAGGATCACTCGGGGAAATGTGAGAGAAAGCACCATGCATGTGTTCGTTCACCTGTACCTCCCACATGAGGGCAGGTGACAACTGTCTTTTAGAAGAAGTTAGTACATGCTCACTGTGCCCAGAAAAGTGAGAGTTCCAACGATTCAGGTGTTTGAGCAGCTGGACCCACGCTCCTTGTTGAAGAGCGCAGCCAGGAACAGCACTTGGGTTAGCTCCGCAGGTTTCCCACTGGTATCCAGCGGCCAAGGATACTGCCTGGGCTGATAGCTGGTGGCTGAGTTAGCGCCAAATTAAAAAGTCTTGATGACTACTCTGTCACGTTAAACTCAACAGAGGCTTGAAAAGGAGCAGCAGGTGAGGACTGAGGNTTCAGAACTGCACCCAGCGGCAGACGACACACTTCCTTTNACTTCTTTAGTCTTTTCTCACGGGACAATCTGTTTCTAGCATTAAAGCGTCCAGACTGCATTAAGTGACATGAAGGGTGTCTCTGCAAAGCAGGGAGGAACCATGACACCCACACCAGACTCACTGAGGACGCTTCCCTGGGGGTTGACCCTTCAGTTAATCATTGAGTCTCCATCTACTATTTGGGGTCCAAAGGGGCAGCCTTCTCTCTACAGAGCTGTTCTTCTTAGAGGCACACAGTCTGACAGCCAGCTCTTACCAACAAAGCCGTAAGTACAACTCTCAAGTTCCACTGAGTAACACTATGGATTTAAGGCACTAAAACTCTGTGGCCCCAGTTGTCAGTTGAGAACACGTGACAGGACCTTAGGGTACCAGGCACCCAAGAATTCCAAGTCTAAGGATAGGACCATGTTCCTGGTAGAAGGTACTACTAACTGCTCCAGTTTTGACACAGGCAGGGGAAATAGTCACTGGAGGCCCTGACGGCAAGTCAGGGACCTGCAATGGGGTCTGTTAATCTGTTGCNAGCTCACCACATAGACTTTCAACAAAACAAGGAGGGCTAGCACAGTCAGGTTCATAAGTTAGTAGACTATTGTAAGAATTACAAGTTTTCTAAAAGACACCTTTTAAAAGGTTTCTTAACACCTTACTTATATGTGAAATGTTCTTGGTGGCATCATAGCACACTTTTCTTGAATACCTAACTCAGGAAAACCATGTAGCCTCAGAACCAGAGAATCGATGTCCTAGCACTTTACTTAAAATCCCATCACAGGAACTTAGATCCTCCAGCTAACTGAGAGCTGTGTTTTGCAAACTGTGGTCTTTGAGGAGATGGAGTCAGGACCTGCTGCTGCCATCTCCTGAAAGGCTGCATGCAGCTTCCTGGAGGGTCACAGCGCACTTCTACAACACTGCAGGTTTGGGGAAGGCCAGACTTCACTATAAGTCAGTCCACCCAAAGCTCCTCATCTAAGCAACAGACTTTCATGGGTTTTATGGCTAACAGTGTGAGAAGTGCCAGGTGGTCCCACAGCCCCCACAAAAACTATCACCCAACCCTCANTGTTATGATTTCCATGTGCAAGTGGAGTAAAAACACACGGATAACAGAACAGTTCACAATCGGCCCCAATCTAGNCCTTCTCAGGCTGGAATCTCCACAACAAACCTGCAGGTGTGTCTTACCAACCTCAAGTCCTCTGAGCATGGCTTTACAAGGTCACTCTTTGAGAACACTGGCATGCTGCGGGTGCCAGCAGGCTCTAGGTCCTATGGCAACACCCACTCACAGATGTGATTCAAGACTGGGAACATGTTCGCAGCAACAGAAACACAAGAGTCAAACACTAGTAGTCTCAGAATCCTGCCCTGCATTGTCAAAGACCACTAGGCTGTGGGCGTCAGTTGAGAAACAGATCTAACCAAGAAATCCAATTCAGAGTAGACTGTGCCTAGGGTGCCACAGCCAAGGATCACTCCAGGGCACTCCCTCATGCCAGGGATCATGGGGTGACATACAGCTGTGTGACTCGGCAATAACCACGTCAGCTGTCCAACACATACCCTGTGTGAGGAATGTTAAGTATGTGGGCATGCACATGTGTGTTGCCTGTACACAAAGCAATGACTGTCTGTCTGTCTGTCTCAAAAGAGCATCAGCCATCTGGCCAGTGCCTGAAACACTTGTGACATGCTCCTACAATTTATACTCAACTGACACTACTTTCAGGACGAAACAAAGCATTACCCTTAGATATCTCCTCAGTAACATTCAAATCACACAGGCTGCATTATCTACGGGTCTGAGATTTGGATTAGCTTTTTCCATACTAGGAATGGCTTTCTCTTCTGAACTAGGCATGTATTTCACAAAACAAAAGGGAAATGCCGATCCTGGTCCAAATGAAGGACTTAAAGGCTGAGTTTCTTTTCACCTGAGAGAAGGGAATGCTGCTTCTGAGGACAAGCTTNGCAAGAACAGGGAAACAGAAGAAAACAGCTGGGCCTGGAGGTGTATGCCTTGGATCCTCCCTTCTAGGGAGAACGTCACGGGCAGAGCTCTGNGAGTTCCAGGCCAGCCANGGCTACATAGAAAGACCCTGCCTTGTACAATTTAGAANACATCTCACCTAAGAAAGCACCAGTCCTCCATCACAGCAGACAGAAGGCATACCATGGAAGATGCCAGCTTGAGAGAACGACCACGGCACACTCACTTCAAACTATGCTATCCCCTCCCCATGTAACAAATATAAAAG
Source organism: Neotoma lepida (assembly GCA_001675575.1). Classification (NCBI taxonomy): domain Eukaryota; kingdom Metazoa; phylum Chordata; class Mammalia; order Rodentia; family Cricetidae; genus Neotoma; species Neotoma lepida. Next base: position 79,597 of record LZPO01075860.1, on the reverse strand, counting down.
CCAAGGGCTAGCAAATGCAAAATTTATTTCAACTGTACAGAACAGATGTCTTTTTTAATATAAAACAGACACTTCATTGCCATATGCGACCACAGACAATAAGCATACTGTACAATACAATGCAACATTCAGATATACATCCAAGTGAGTTTTCAAATGGGAGTCTTGTACTAAAATGGCTTTTCCCATTCACAGATAGAGAGCACAATATATAGATTTCCCCAAGATCTTATACCACTATATACAAATTATTGTGTTTTGGCAATTTTATGCCGAACACAGGATTAACGTAGCTTAGTAAAGACTTGTGGTGAGGACCAGTTAGACAGGAACACTGCTGGGCCACCTGCAGACGGCCCGGGATGGCTTGGACCTACCTTCTTGCTCAGTCTGCATTCTTCTGTATCACACTCACTGTACACGGCTTACAGAGCTGCAGAAATGTTAGATACTATCAGCATGACTACAGTTCCACAAATGTAGAAACGATGGCCCCTCCAACGCTGTGTTCCCTCTGCCACATGAGGACCATCTCCTGTGCCTGTGGCACTAACAAACTTCTAACC
>LZPO01075860.1:48332-74526 GCA_001675575.1 Neotoma lepida | reverse complement strand
AATACCATCAAAGAGCAAAAATAAACAAAGGAACCTCCACTGCCTTCTGCATGCAGCTGTATAATTAAAGCTTCACAAAAGATGCAGGCCTCACAGTGGATGCTATCTAGAACACAGCACTGGGGCACACTGTGCCGCTTGCTAAGCTCCTGAACCATCCCTCCAAAGAGCAGCTAGGTCTGTGGAGCAGCTGCTTGCAGACTGCACCCACCCAGGGTGAAGAGTGACACTCACTTGAATTCAGCGTCTGCCGCGTCTTTGCACTGGTGCAGTAAGCCTCGATGACCTTCAGGATCTGCGCATCTTCTTCCAGAGCAGCTGTGCCTGTTCAGAGACATGTGAGCCCATCAGCACTCAACATGTATCTAGAGCTATGCTGGGCAGTTCAGATGCCAGCCTTCACTTTCCCACTGGCTAATCTCTAAGTTCTTTAAGTAGTTATAAATAGGTATATTAAATAGCTTTTAAGGTTTTGAAACTAACACACTGCGAGGGGTTAGCAGTGTAGAGTTCTAAATCCCTAGAAAAGCAGTTCCCCCATGACACACTGGAAACAACATGAGACTGGAATATGCAACCCACGGGAGACAGCAGCAGCAAAAAGACATCAAGTCTCATGAAGACAGGAAGTGAGACTCAGAGCCTAGCCACCCCTAGTTTCATAGACTGGGCCCTGACACAGTGTGGGTAGAAGGAAAGCTGTTGAGGAGGGAAGACTGGAAACTTCTAGAAAGGCACCAGATCACAGGCCTTTAAAGGGGCATGCCTTCTGACCCAGGAATTCCACCCAGACACTAATGTTAGGAAATTTACCGTGCCAAGCACAGAGGTGCCTCAAAGCCCTGCCTTCAGTGTGCCCCTGGGTGCCAGCTTCATCTCCAGGCAGAGGTCAGAAGAACATGTGAGGCGGTGAGACCAGACATAGCCCCTCACCACCACTGTGCTCAGAGAAGGGTGACACGTGGAAGAAANCTATTTGTTTCCTGTATTTTTTTTCTTCTGGTTCTCTCCTAAGTGACTTGGCTAAGTTCACCTATTCTAATAAAAATACAGAAGACTAGAAGGCTGATATTCTCATTGCTGTAAATAATTGTGCCTCAGTAACTTTTATGTATGTATTTACTTCAGACAAGGTCTCACTATGTAGCCCTGACCAATCTAGAACTTGCTGAACTCTTAACCTACAGAGATGTGTCTGCCTCAGTCTCTGGAGTGCTGGGATTAAAGGTGTGCATCACCATGTCCAGTTCTCAGCAACATTTTAAGGAAGTAAACTGTATGTAAGGCAAACCAAATATTTATTTCACGATAGTGGACTGCAGTCCCAAGAGCTGAAAACCCTAAACTCACCACCTGACACAAGTCATTAAGCAGTCTCCCACAACACATGGCTACCTCAGAGGAACACAGGAGGCTGCAGCAAAAGCTTCGTCCCCTCTGGGCAGCAGATGCCACCTTCAGTCAGGCGTGCTCTGTCTGGCTGCTGTAACCAGTTGCTCTTTTCACACTTGGATGAGGACATGCACACCGCACAAGGGCAGAGAAAGAGCCATTAAGCCAGAAGCACAGAGCAGGCTCACTGTGTCCANAGCCATGCTAGTCACTCTCCTCACAGCAGCAGACATTCTGCTGCCATTCAGTGTGGACTATTGCACAGACTGTATAATTTCCTGGCCTTACAAGCTAACACAACTTATCCAATTAACAGAAGCTGTAGAGTAGTGATGTTTGCTGGGCACCAGTCAGGCCCCAGGTGCTGAGTGGGGATCATTAACCTAATACTTCTTCAACCGTTCTCCTCGGTCTGGCATGTCATCCCTAACCTGCTGGGACTTCTGGGTAAGGGCACAGGTACTAGACGGCCTCTCCTCCGAGCTCTGAGCACATAAGGCTTTCAGCTAGCCCAGACCTCTCTCATCATCAGAACCACAGGCCCACTCAGTCCTGCCTCCTGGCTTGTGTCTCCTCAACGTAAGTCCACCCTGCCAACTGCATTCCTACCTGTGCACCAATCAGACAGCTGAGGCCCCTCAACCTCCCCACCCCCAGCCAGGAGGAGTGTTTCGTCTAGAAGCTAGGCACTGCTGCTATCTGTGTCAACTCTCAAGCAGGCTGCAGGCTGCTCCACAGCATCTTCGGTCTCCACCAACAGAGCCAATAACACAGGCACCTGGCTGTGACAAGTGAAATGTTTTTAGCATTGATCCATGTCTCCTGGGGCAAATCTAACCACCTGAGGACCAGTGCTGTGGACTTGGTCTTCATAGCTTGTCTCACAGCTGGATATAAAGTAGCATTAAATGTCTGCTAGTGACTGAAGGTCTGACCAACATACATGTCCCAGCACCCCACAGTGCCAGTCACACACAAGCTACATTGGCAGATACTTGTTCAGTAAGGGCCACCAGGCACACCTGAGCCCAGTAACAGACAAGCCATCGGTGAGTGAATAGATTATAAGTCTGCTGGGTGGAGCAAAGGTGACAGGAAATCACAGCTCCTCAGAGATGTGGACTGGACACTTTATGGGCCTGGAGTGGGGCTGGAAGAGCAGGTGATGCCGGGACAAAAACTAAGGGTGTGAACCAAAGAGGAGGAGGCTGGTGAGGCTTGCTGCACTCTGCCACCTACTTGTCAAGGTGCAGGCCCAGCTCTCCCCTGGACTATCACTATGGGAAGGTCATCTCTTCCACTGCGTGGCACTAAGGCCCATGAGGTGGCCATGCTCCCACAGGTGGGCACTCACTCTTGCGCACAGCAAACTCCTCGTCTGAAGGCTTCCGCTCAGGTTTGCGCTTTGGCAGCAGCTTTTTCATGGTCTTGGGGCTCTTACTAAGATCCTAGGGAAACACCAATGACAAAACATGCTGACAGACTACANGAAACCGGCCAGCCACCACCAAGCACCTCCCACCCCATCACCAGCTCTTCCATTCGTCACTGCCAGTACCAACATGGACTCAAACCAAGAGCCAAGNGGACGTTTAACCATCCCTCTGTAACACTCCTCAGCTCTGATGAAAACCCTCCTGTTAACAAGACCGGACCCCACGCAACCCACAAGAGTAAGGCCTCTGCTGAAAAAGAGAAAGGACAGTGGCCCACACGCCACTCCCCACAGCCAGGACAGGGCTGTCCATTCTGGGGTATAACTGAAGGAAAATAAGGTTATTTAAAAAGAATGGAAAATAAAGATTCCTTCAGGAAAATATACAAAATCCTAAAGTTAAAAGCAAAGGAAGCAGGCAGGGAACCAATGGCTAAGCATGGACTAGTGGAGACAGGACTTGCTGGCTTCTCTGTGCAGGCCTGTGTCCCAGCTCTGAGCAAAGTAGAGAAAATGGCAAGCAACCATCTTAGCATCTTTCCTTTAAAGTAAAAATGGAGTGTATACACAGCATGCTGGATGAGGGTTCAACCAGGGGCACTAATGCACAGACATCTGCCTCCACGGCTGCCATTACACAGAAGTGAAGCACTTCTAGGGCAGAGCAGACTTTAACAGCTATCTCTTCTGTTTTCCTTTGNTGTTGCTGCTGTTTTGAGAACTCACTATATAAATCAGGCTGGCCTCCAACTCAGAGACCCTCCTGTCCACATCTGGGGTACTAGAATTAAAGGCATGTGCCCTGCTTGACTTCATTTTTGAAACCTCTTGTGGCCCATGCTGGCCTCAAACTTCCTATGTAACAGAGAATGACCTTAGACAGAAATCAGTCCCAAAAGAACCATACTGTGGACTCAAGAGAGCACCCCTGAAATACAGGAGCACCTACCAAAAAGACCCTGTGCACGCTCCATTCACTCCTTCTTGTACAAGCCACCATGTCCAGGCTCACACCTACTGGTCACCTGGCTTCTTTCTCACACTCACCAAAGCTGAGCTCCTCGGGTGAAAGCAAGGTTAGGTGGAGCGCATGAAACTGCAGACACTTAGTGAAGACACAAGTGCACTGTGGCTACACTTGGCATGCAGGAAAGAGTGGGCTGAGGAAGGCTGCTGCAACTCCTCCAAGGCCAAGGAGGCACTGCCTTCAAGGACTGTACCATTTTCACTGGGGAACCTACTCTTTACCTCCAATAGCCTCAGGACTCTGGGACAGATCTGGGGAACAGCAGAATGGCATGCAGTAGGGTGAAGCCCTAGCAGCCTACATGTTCCCAAGCACCTCAGGCTCGGTGCCTCTTGGGCACCACCCCCTCAAGTACAGGCACTGTACATACAGGTATGAAGGTGGTACATGCCCGTCCTATTATATTTAAAGGTGCCTCCTGGCTCTTGCAGCAGAAGGGGATGACAGAGAGTAAGGANAGACCCTCTTCTCAGTTCTGAAGAACTCACTGGGGGTCCTTCTGCCATAAACCAAAACATAAGACTTTCACTTCTGAACTCACTGAAATGACAAGTGGAACTAAAGGCAGACCCTTGCACACCCAGATGTCAAGACATGCTCACTGTAGCTGGCAGTCTGAGTGGCTGCAGGACCTCACCTCCTTGTAGCAGAGAGCAGCTGAGGGCCGGAGGGGAGGTGCAGGCCGCAGGCAGCTCAGGCTCCAAGGCTTGGGGGTCTTCGGAGGCTCCAGGGGTCCCCAGCTGATGGTGGTGTGTGGGGTACCATGGTGAGAGGGGTGGGGGAGTGTGTGGTACGCAGGCGTCAGTGCCACAGGCTTGCTGTCCGCGTGCTTGCTGGATGGAGTGATAGGATGGGAGGGAAGCTGCCAGGCACAAAAGCAAGAGCAGAGAGAGCATGAGATGGGTGAGGCCGCTGGAGAAGGCCCTAATCACATCGCTTTAACCCCTCGCTCTACCATGCTCCCAAGGGATTCTGAGCAGGACACGAGGCTGAGAGATCCACATTCTACACAGGTTACAGCTGCGATGTCACAGTGTGTAAGAAACTAGTGTGAGCATCACAACTTCAAAACAAACAAACAGGTGCTCCCGAATGGAGCATGATGGCTGAGGGTGGGACATCCTCCCCGGAAATACACTATCACCTGTTAACACAGGAACAAGGCAAGACCAACGCCTGTTCCTTGTGCAGAGAGGGGAAAGGAGGGCACAACTTTCTTGGGGCACAGCAGCCAGGCCCATCCCATCTATGGTTCTTTCCTGTTTGAGCAAACCCAGTTGCCACAGAACTGTGTAAAGGCAGGAATATGGACCATTTGACCTTCATAGAAGGATGTTAATCTCTGGAATAAAGATATTTTTCTCTTAAAAAAATCTCAGCTTGTTTGAATAAAAACAGAGTAACATGAAATCTGATTCTTCGGTGGGGTATGTTATTAATAAGGTTTATATTNTTATAAAAACCCAAAACCGACTACACTGACAGTGAAATGAAAATGTTAATAAAATAAGCGTGACTCAGTGCGGGCCTGGATCTCACGCAGCTGATGCAGCTAATGCACAACTACCAGGAGCTGGCTGCGTAAGTCTGGAACAATCCTAAGACTGTGAAGGTTGTGGCACCCAAAGCGCCAAATCACCCACTGGTCGCTGGCTCGTGGCACATTATCAACACTATACCCCTACAAAACAAGCTTCCTCAAAACAAGTAACCTACAGAGGAGAAAGTTGTACCCCATGCCCCCTGTAGCAGTAAAACGGTAGTAGCTGAACACTGGCTTGGTTCTCCTTACTGGGAAAAGAAGAGTGATGCCTGATGGGAAAAGAAGAGTGATGATGCCTGATGGGAAAAGAAGAGTGATGCCTGATGGGAAAAGAAGAGTGATGCCTGATGGGAAAAGAAGAGTGATGCCTGATGCTAAGATGAGAGATTAATTGATGCCGGGCAGAACTGGATCGTAGTCAGAAAACATATAGGCCACCAAATCCAGGGGAACATCTGTGCCTCACACACCAGCACATGAGGCACCTTCTCCTAGCAGGACTCCACAGCTGCCCACAGCAGGCTATCTTCTGGCTTCCACTACATGCCATCAAATGCTGAGACGCCATCAAATGCTGAGACGCCATCAAATGCTGAGACGCCATCAAATGCTGAGACGCCATCAAATGTTGAGACGCCGAGCGCGTGGACACAGCAAAGTATATGTGGCAGGTGTGGGGAGCCTGACTTCACTTTGCTGTTCTATACACACTCACTCAGGCAACCCATGTCCCTGGGATAAACTTACCCCTCAAATCTAAGTGGTTTTATTTTTTTATTATTTTAGGAGCACTGGGAATTGATCCCAGCACCTTGCAACGTCAGGCAAATGCTCTACCACTGAGCTACATCCTCAATTTCCAGCCTTCTCTTCAAGACCTTTTGTTTTGCTTTATTTAGTTTTTTGCTTAAGACAGAGTTTCTCTGTGTAGCCTTGGCTGTCCTGGAACTCACTCTGTAGACCAGGCTGGCCTAGAACTCACAGAGATCCTCCTGCCTCTGCCTCCCNANTNCTGGGATTAAAGACGTGTGCCGCCACCACCCGGCTCTACAGGGCCTTTTGAAGTCAGGAGAAATTATGGAGTGCAGCCAAACAGACTGAAGTCCTAGCTAACACAGTCAGGCAATGAAGCTCCAACTGCTGAGACAAGACAACAAGATCAGAAAACTGGAGCCTGATGTGAGACCACGAGCGGAAAGAACCACACAGTAGAGCTGTACTTGTAGGTGTCATGACGACCCTCTGCATGAAGGTGTTGATGGGAAAAATGAACTATATAGCAGAAACTATCACAAGAGTCATACAAAGAAGGGAGAAAAATTTATAACCATAATCTGTGTCAAGAAGTTCATTTTTGAAAGGTTTGCTCAGTTTTTCAATAAAAACGGTTAAGTTTTAATAGAACACCAACTTCTCTCAAGCAAAAAGGTTCACACCAAAGTTTAAACACCAATGTTGATGTATTTTGAAATTTATATCTCTAAAAAACGAAACTGCTGCTGAGTTTTTTTTATTGAGAAATAAATAATTGGGGGGGTTGTTATTTTCATTGTTTTGTTTTGTTTGGAGTCAGGGTCTCAAGTAGCCCAGGATGGCCTTAACATACAGCCAAGGATGACCTTGAACTTGAGATCCTCCTGCCCCCGCCTCCCAAGTGCTGGGAAGACAGTCNTGTGCCACCATACCCAGCTTATGCAGCAGGCACTAGGAATCCAACTTTGTGCTAAGGAAGACCTNCACCACCTGAGCCCACCCGACCCTATCATTCTTAAAGTCAGTNAGGAGCTGTGTCTGATGCCTTTTAAACACCACTATCACTTCTCTTTGGCTTTTTTGTTTTTGAATACCATATATAAAGTTTTAAATTCTCAGGAAAATCACCTACAGGCCAGTAGCTCCAGGGTGCAGTGGGAACCCTCTGAGGTAGCTCTGAGCATCACCGAGCTAGAGAGTATAACAGAATTAAGTGTCTGCCAGGTGGTCTACTCTATGATGACAACTGCACAGGTAGGAGTCAGGGTTTCAAACTCCTGCACCCACTGACAGCCCCAACCTAAGACACTACTGTGAGAGCCGAGAAAGGAAGCTATGTGGCTCTTACTGTGTGTGACGGCACAGAGTGGGGCTTGATGGTGGGGTTGCTGACTCTTACTGTGTGTGACGGCACAGAGTGGGGCTTGATGGTGGGGTTGCTGACAGACGTAACCTTCGTCTGCTTCTGTAGGTGGTCCACCCATTCATGCAGGTCCTGCTGGTTGTTGCAAGACACCAGAATCCGCTCGATCATGCTCCCTAGAGAGGAGGTGGTGGAATTACAAGTAAATGCACACGAGCACATACAGACACCCAGAACCTGAGGCCACCATAACAAAGCCTTTGAAATACGCAAGGCTCTACACTCAAGGAGGCTGCCTCTCCTCACTCTGACACACACAGCATTTGCACAAGCTTGGGCACATTACCTGATATCTCAAATGCATTCCTATGGTTTTCACTGTCCTCAAGTTTTGTGATTGTCATTCCTGTCGTTGGTAGCTTTCCCTAAAAGACATACCCCCAAACAATTAATGCTTTTCTAATAAAGAAAGTGCCATTAAACATTACATGACTTCATGCATGGCAGCAGAACCATGTGTATGGAAGAGCTACCATCTTAAATAACAATCAAACCACGGTGAAGAACTCAAATTGGCAAAATGGCAGAGTATGACACAAAGCAGGACTTTCATCCAGTTGTTGAGTCAGTGGACAGAAGCCAGAAGCCAGCCCCTGCTTCAAGGGACACGTTGCAGAAGAGCGCACACTGCCTTACAGAGAAAGACAAAGTTCTGAGTTTGAGGCCCAACTGCTGAGAAACAGAGACAGGAACATACACTGAGAGACTGTGCCCTATACTCTGTCAAACAGAAAATACACAGCTAGGTCAGATTGATGCCACAGGATGCACAAGTGGCAGTCAAGCTGTCTGTAAAAATGGGGGGGGAGGGTCGTCGTCACAACAAAGCAGGAAATGTCAGCTGCAAACCAAAAGGGTATAAAGCTCATTTAAACAGCTCAGTCCAGCACCCAACAGCTTTCTTCAAGCCACACAAACTGTGACACCTGGTGGCCAAAGACCACATCTTTACACAGTCTGTGGGTTTGGGTCCCAGGAAACAACTGATAGCCAAAGGCAGGACTTTATCAGCAGGCAGGAGAGTACTTGTGCTAATGGGTTTTTGTCAACTAGACACAAGCTACAGACACCTGGNAAGCAGAAACCCCAGGAGGAACTACCAACCTCCCAGTGGCGCATAGGCAAGCCTGTGAGAAAATTTTCTTGATTAATCATTGAAGCAGGAGGCCCAACCCACCATGGGAAGCACTACCCTCGGGCAGCAAAGCAGCATCCCTCCATAGTCCCTGCCTCTGCCCCTGCTTCCCTGCCTTGACTTTCTTGAGTGATGGACTGTGATCTGGACAGGTAAGCCAAACAACCCTTTACTCCTCACATTTCTTTTGGTTATGGTGTGTAAACAGCAGTCCAAAGCAAACTAGGACACTTGCTGACCAGGTCTTAGAGAACATGCAGCAGTGACAAAACCTGGCAGGTACCCTTGTGACAGTGGAGTTTGGAGAGGTTGCCAATGTCCAGCACTGCACCGAAGTTTCCCCACCTTGTGCCCTACTCCAGGTTAAAAAAATAAAAAAATAAAAAACAAATCACCCACTCCAAAGAGCCAAGGGTGACACTGAGAGCCCAGCAGACGGCTGCACCTCCACGGCCGAGGCAGTGCTGTCTGTGTGCCTTCCCTGGTGCAGCTGATATCTTCAGCTTGTGGAACCTGGGTCCCACTGCGAGCGCTGGCATTCCCAAAGACTACCATCGAGGTAGTCCACCATTTTGTATTTAAGACGGCTCCTGCTATGTAACCCATACTAGCCTCAACAATCTCCATTTTTCTCCCTTGGCCTCCCAGGTGCTGGGGTTGTATGTGTGCCCATGACCCGGCAGTCAATGCTCCACTCAGAGATAAGCACTGGAGGTGATGACCATCACAAACTAGCATACTCTCAGGAACTGTCTGGAGTACAAAGACAGCATCCTGCTGCCTGTCTCTTATACACATCTAGATGTGTATAAGAGACAGGAGATAAGCACTGGAGGTGATGACCATCACAAACTAGCATACTCTCAGGAACTGTCTGGAGTACAAAGACAGCATCCTGCTGCTGAGATACCATCTCCAGGGCATGCCACAGCAACACATGATCCTGGCACAAGTACCAGCCAAGGCTGAGGCTCTGGGGTATGAACTGGAGCCATGAACAGGTACCTCTCAAGGGGATCTGCACCTCAGCCAACCAGCCTCTCTTCAGGAGGCCTTACATTTCTGAGTCTTCCCACACATACCTGCTCTGCCATCTACAAAGGCTCCTCTGGAACAACAGTGGTGACAAACTCTCCCAGGGGCAGATCAAGCCACATTTTTCCACTCAGGCTTCTACACTCCTTGCCACTTGAAGGCAAAGCAGTGACTGGCATTTAGAGTAGTATGTGGAGGCTGGACTCTAGAGCACCTCCTGGACCTACCTAATGCCCCCACCACGAGCTCCTATGGCAATAAAAAGAGCCCCACAAGCTTTCTCCTACAACCAGCTCTCAAAATTTTCTCCAGGAAATGATTTCATAAGTTACAAAAGGTTAAATGACCAGGTGACACACCCAGTGTATTTATTTGGGGTGTTCTATTGCTTACAACAAACAGATCTTTCTTAGCCCCCAGCACCTAGCTGAACCTGGGCTGTGCATAACAGAACATGAAAGCCCAGAGAAGTAATGTGCTTTGCAGGGGACAATGCAGTCAGTGAGAGAGACTGACATGGACTGCTCACAAATGTATACTTCTCTCCAGTCACACTGAAAGATGCAACAGAAGTAAACTCACAGATAAGAGCACACAGTCATGACATTATAGTACATTATTATATAGTGCATCGACAGGCGTGTCCAATATGAATACATAAATTCAAAGGTGTCCTGAAAACAATTCTGATGTCTACCACAAACAAAAAAAAGTATCAATTAAACTGTTTTTACCTGAAAGTATCAATTAAACTGTTTTTACCTGGTAGATGAAACCACTCATCCTGGGACTGGCAGACAACATGAGCAGAAGGCTCGGGAAGAGCAGGAGGTATCGCTCATTCTTTTCCTGCATCAGAAAGAATCTATTCACAAATGTGTCCACAGATCTTCATACCAGACCCTCTGCACCATACANTCTATTTCCTAATTGAGATTTCTACCAAATTATACAAGCAGTGTTAAATGCTGACAAAGCATAACCAAGTCTACATTAAACTTTAGCACAGCCAGAGAACTATAATCAGTACAAAATAACACACACCATTAGATTCTTCAAAGCAGGAAGTAACTAAATGCCTCAAGAACCCTGAGCTTGCAAGCTCCTGTAAGATGTCTTTTTTTTTCTCTTTTTCTACTTTTAAAGTTTATTTAGTCAGGTGGTTTTAATCCCAGCACTCCTGAGGCAGAGGCAGGCAGATCTCTGTGTTCCAAGTCAGTGGGGTCTATATACTGAGTCCTATGACAGTCAGAGCTATGTAACTGAGAGACCCTGTCAAAAAAAATTAAAGGTTAACGTATTTGTATTGTTTATGTATATGAATGTCTTTCTGCATTGCATGTATGTCTGTGTACCACATGAGTATAGCACCCAAAGAGACCACAAGAAGGTGTTGGATTCCCTAGAACTAGAGTTACAGATGATTGTGAACTACCATGTGTGTGCTGGGAATCAAACCCAGGTCCTTGGGAAGAACATCAAGTGTTCTTAACCACTGAGCCATCTCTCTAGCCCCGCGTGGAGTATCTTTTGAAAACTACTTGATAACTTTCTGTTCATGTCCCAAAGAAAAAGAACTTAGAAAATTTTAATGAGGGATGGGGACAGGTGGATTCTTCAAACTACATGAAAAATAGGGCAAAATGTTAGGTAAACGTTGCTCTCATCTGCTTGGTAAACCCTTTCTGGTTCACATGGAAAACTTAAAATATTTCTTGTACATTAAATATCATGTGCTTCAAGGTNAAGTGTCATAGAGAACACACACATCTAAGAGATAGAAGTCGTGAGAATCGGAACGTCAAACAAACAGGCGTGAGTCCTCCAGCATTTGAGCCACACTGCCTTTCGATGTGGGTAAGTACAGTAAACGCTCTCCTAAGCATGTTCTTCACAATGTCACACCCATTCAAAGGGCAGCACGAATGGGGGGGGGTTGTCTGTACCCTAAAGAAGTTGCTGAAACAACCTGTTACATTCTCATGGAGGCACACAGGCTGGGGANTACCAGCAGACCTCTTCCCTTGAGGGCATGGTGGCTCTGATTCTTTGGAGTAATACCCATCACGGTTAGGGAGACTTAGTACTTGGGGAAATGTTGCCGTTACCTAAAACAAAACTTAAAAATCATGTAGTGAAGGGGCTGGAGATGGTTCTGTGGCTTACGAAGACTGGCTGCTCTTCTAGAGGCCCCAGGTTTAATTCCCAGCACTCACATGATAGCTCACAAGTGTCTGTAACTCCATTTCCATCCAGGGGATCAGACACCCTCTTCTGGTCTCTGTGGACACTGCACAACCTTGTACAAAAACATGCATGCGGGGAAAACACCCACACATATAAAATCATTTGATTAAGGAACAAATTTTTCAAAGATCTGAGTGTTTCAGGTCAGTGTGGTAAAAGAAGAAAGTGACAATTTCTTACAGTATCTACACTATAATGTGGTGGGGACACTCAGGGCAAGTTCTGCTGCTTCTCTGTCCAAAAGGCTGTGTATGTGGAAGATGAACCTCAAGAGTTCACTCCACCATCAAAAGGATGACCTTCCACAATGATCACCCATCAACAGCCACCTGCCCCGGGGAGGAATGTCACTTAACAAGCCAGCAACAAATGACTCCTGTAAGTAGACACCAGAATACATACACACAAGCCAGTGCCACAAAACACTAGGCTCCCGAAAGTGTGCTCTAAGGAGAAGGCTGAGCCAGGCCACGCAAGTGTCTCTAGACAACACCTGTACATGATGAGACACGTGCTGGTCTCTTCCAGTCTTGGGTGGACNCCCTCTCAGTTCCCAGGGCTCTGGACCAAGCTGATACTAGGTGGATATGAACTGGCAATAAGCCCATCTGCCCTGAGCTTTCCACCCACACTGAAGCTCTCCACGTTTGTCAAGGATAAAAGTAGGCCACAGGTGTGAGGCTCCTCCGCACTGTCAGCAGCACGTGCCGTTACTCTAGACCCAAGACACAAAACCTGAGGAGTGGGGAAGGTGGGCCCCAGTACCTCACTTCCTGCGCACTGAATCGTGACTTGGGACATGTAAGTAACGCTGCCCAGCGTCTTTATGTCATCCCCCTCCCAGCTCCGGATGGGCTCCGTCAGAATCTGCAGCTCCAGCTCTTTCCTTTTTCGTACTTCTTGACACTGGGCCTGTGGGACACAGCACACAACCACTTATAGACAGAGCTTCCAGAGTCCTGTCTTCACCACACTGCTTCTGCTTTTACAGTTACTCTTCTCTACCAGCCGAACCATCATTTGCTTAACTGTAAGGAGATGGTGGAATCAAGCCAAGAAAACAAAATGGACACATGCTCTGGCACCTTAGACTTTATAGGCAGTTCCGTCAGTTTCAGGAAGCCATGTACAGTGGCCCAGAAGAACATTTCCTTCTGGCTTCATCAGTGTCTGCCAGCAGACAAGCCCAAGAGGAGGAAGTAGCATGTGCTATACATGGGAACATGTGTCTAAATCACAGCTGGACAATATGACAAGTGAGGACCTGTGTCCTGGATGTCACTGAAGAGCCCTGGATTTGGAGGCGGGGAGTTAAATGACTTCATCTACAGCAAAAACTATGCTGTGTCCTTTTTGAATTTCAATCATCCCAGTTCTGGCTCTGGTGTCCACAGTGCACTTAAGTGGAGAATTTACTGGCCATACCTCATCCCAATAAAACTGCATTCAATTCACAAGTCACTTGTTTACTGTGTATCTTTTCCAGTGGGTGTTAACTCAACATGCATTTGTCCTGATACTGAGAGAAAGTATAGTAACCGTAATCACTTACCGAAAGGTTTTTGAAGGCAGTCATGGACTTCTGAATATCTTGTCTATCAGGATGATAATCCTGTGGATAAAAAAGACATGATTAACTCTCACACTGAAAGCACCCTGGAGACTAGCCTAAAATCCTTTGATACTGCTAAGTCCTAAGCTTCTCAGTGTTTGAGGGCTGCTTATCTTTTAAGGGATCATGGCGCCAACAGATTTGAGGAAAATTAATTTGGAACAAAACTGCCAAGAGGGGTCAGCAAGCAACGCTGTTCCGTAACTAAAGCCTCATGAGAGCATGGCCACATGCCTGTTTACAGCCATGGACTATCCTGCCCTCTAAGGGCAGAGCTGANCTGAACAGTTATGAAGAAGGTCCACAGACGCACCCAAGCCTAGGAATAAGCAGGACCAGGGTTCCTGTCAGCTCTTCAAGCTGCTATCCCAGACTACACTAAATGTTCCCATTATCACTTTGCAGCTCAGGCTCCTACTGCTTGTAGCTAAATGCTGACAGGACACCCAACACTGCTTGACAACTGCGCTTTGCAGCTTCTGGAGCACGTGGTGGGCAGATGGGGGCATGAGAAGGAAGACGACGCCACTTTCTTCTAGGGCTGGATGAGGTGGAAACTTCCATCTTAACCAAGTCCCTCTGAAAACTACTAAGTTACAAACTCTGGACAAGCTCTGGGGTAGTCTCACGGACGTGAGGTCTGATAAGGCTCAGGGCCTCAAGTCAGGGAGCAGCAGCACCTCCATGTGTCTCTCCAGCTCCTTCAACAGTGTTGGGTACTTGTCCAGGCGCATGAAGGGCTTGCTGAGGCCAGTGGTCAGCACCAGGATCCCAGGACTGCTGGCACCTTTCGATTCCATGAACTCGCCCAGGTCCTCACTGAGCAGCAGTGCAAGGAGGGAGAGAGAAGAGGCTCCAGTTAGGGCCACGGGGCCAGAGCTCTGTGTCATAGCCAGTTTCTTCTAAGACAAAGTGGCCTACTGCAATGGCTGCAGCTTTACACTCACAGATGTGCTGGTTACCATGCAATGTACCCTAACTTACTCTCACCTCAAGTGCACAGATCCTTACCCAATCCCAGTGACAAAGGGGTCCTAGGCATGTTGGCTTCAAGGAATCTCTACAAACTCTCAGAGGTCTCCAGAGAATAAGCTGGTAAAAGCTTCCACAGCTGTCTGTGCACCTCAGAGATTTACATGAAGAGCTACACCCTAACGTGAGGTGTGCACCCAAGTCCTGGTGAACGACCACATTCTCTAGGAGCAGCAATGGCATGCGCAGAGCAGCATAGACAGACAGGGCCAGCTACAGGCTCTGGCACAGACAGTCACAGCATCACCTCTCAAACCCCCACAAAATATGCAGAAAGCAGGTGGGGGCAAACGGCATTCTCAAAATTCAGAGAGCATTAAAAACAAGTTTTAAACACTCTACTCCCTTCCACAACTATTCTCCCTACTCAGCAGATGTTTGCTATGACAAGTTTCAAATGTCAAGCATTGCCCGGGGCCTTCGGTTTCTGCTGGACCCTCAACTGAGGACAGTTTTCTCACAGCTCACCTGTTGGGTTTGTTCTAGGTTCAGAGTCCTGCCAAGAATACTGTCTCCATCCTCATCACTCTCCCTAAAGCATCACGGTGAGCAGCTTTCTCTGAAACAAGCAGCTGATGAGGAACAGCCCCGTCAAACCATCTTTCTCATTCACAGCCTCCCCCTTCAAGGGAACCACAGCCTTTTCCACCAAGGGAAATGGCCCAGTCATTAAGGTAGTCCAGGTTTAGTGAGATGTCCTCACAATCACAGGAGGGATCACAGCACCACTGCAAAGAATTCTTAACAACAAAGTAAAATTTAAACAAGCCGGAGTAACTGTATGTGATCTGCATACAGCATTCTGCTGCTATCAGGAAAGATATCCACANCGAAGAAAGGAAACAGACTGGCACAAAACTTCTTAGGCAGTTTCATCCTGTGCTAGAACACTTGCCGAGGACCACGTCTGACACCTAAGAATGCAGAACAAACCTAAACCCAGGGCTTGCATGTTTTAGGCAAGCCTTCCCACCAGTGTACTATGCTCCAGCTTACAAAAGCAAAGCTTTCAGACTTGAATAATGACCTTACTTAGAAACTCAAAAACTAGGCTCAGGCATCAAAATAGAATCTACTGGCCACAGTGTGGCAGCTGAAGGTCCATCAGAGCTACAAGAAAGCAAAAGATTGCTAGCTAGCCCAGCAACTCAGTAGACAAAAGTGCTGAAAGAAGTGATCAGACACAAGAACACATGGCTCAAAGCACCGACTTACACCTCAGGAGGGTGATGGGATCTGTGGCAGGCTGAGGGGGAACTCTCACAGCTCAGGTACCTCAGAAGAGCACACAAACACCACATCCTGCTCTGTCCGCTGGCTCAGAAGGACTCCCCTCTTTACGACTCAGGACCCACAACCATTAGTTGTTCCAGGCTGTTCAGAGCAGACCCGAAGGTCCCCACTCCACATTCAGCATGCCACGTTGAACAGGCAGTTGGGACACTCCCGAGGCAACACCCCGTCTGTGCCCTTCCCCCTGTTATTCTGAGATGCCGTGTTTGCCTTACAGACAAGACCCAAATAGTCACTGGGGTAATAGCAGAGTGAGGTGAGCAGCACTGCCCACTGGCATTCCTCCTCAGTTCTGCTACAATTAACCACCTCCCTCCCACAAGAAGTTAGACTCTGCCCAGGACTGTCCACCCTGCCATTTCTGTTCTCACACTCCACCCTGACACTCTCCAAAATGTGTGTGCAGGTGGGGGACGTAACAGCTCACTTGCTCTATATCTCCTGTTTCACTACATCAATAATTCCTACAGAGTATTTAGAGACACAAACTTAATTCCTGGGTTTTGCTTTTGTGAAATTTAGTAACTTCTAAGCTCAAGGAGTCAATGTAATGTGTAACTGAACATAAGCTTCATGCTAAAGAGAACAGACTGACCCAGCCCCGTCCTAGAGTGAAGTAGGAAAGCACAGTGGGCCAACGTGCAGGCTTCTACTTTCCCTCTGACTGTGAAGCACTCTAGCCCCTTCCCTTCCACTCAGAACTGTAGGTGTTAAACAGACGGGAGCAACACTGGGCTCCTTGCACACCTGAGCACACAACGAGCAGAAAAGGTCNNGGTCACTTACTTTTCTTGCCCAGGTCAGAAAACAAAAATAATGAGCCCTTACAGTGTGTGCTCCGCCGTGGCTGATGCGTGCATGGTCCTCTAATGCTCATCGCAACCCTATGAACAAGGACTCCGGCCACTCTGGCCTCTGCTGCATTTCTAGGGAGGCAGGCAAGGCCAGTTCACCCGAGGTATTTACTTATTGTGCTTTGTAATTTTAAATCAAAATGTCCAGTTAAGAAATAAAAAACACACATATCTTGATGCTGAAGAATACTTTTCCATTAACATCTTTGAACATATGGAACTGCTATTTATAAAAGAAACCACATAATTTCTTCCAATAATAATAAAGTTGCCGTGACAATAAAATGGAAATGCTGTGCCTCTTTTAGCATCAGAAGCCAATCCTGAGCTTGCTAGACATTTGCTCTGTCACCTGGCATGATATCAGCACTCACCATAATGAGACTGCCCCAAAACACCTCAAACACCCAGCAATCTCTCCTCCCAACTCAAAGGAAACGGCTGGCACCACAGAAAGCAAGTGAAATCCTGCACATTAATTTTGTGTCAGATTGAAAGGCTCAAGCAAGTGGTCTGCAACTGAATGATTTGCCCACAAACAGTCCTCACCTGAAACAGCCCCTTCTCTCACAACTGCCCCAACCCAACCCAGTCTNCAGCTCTCCCACCACCCAGGAGGATGCTCATTTCTGAAGCCTCAATATGGCTTGCAGCAACTTCCTAAGCACTTACCAGCTCCCCTTCAGGCTCTCCACCAAAGAAAAGGTCTCAGACTGAAGGAGACTTCAGAAGGACTCTCTTTTGTTTTCTTGTTTGGTTGGGGGGGGGTGTACATACATATGTCTGCAGGGGAAAGATGCTGGGTGTCCTGCTCTATTACTCTCCACCATAATCCTGGGACACAAAGTGTCTCATTTAACCTAAAGCCAGTCTAGCAGCCAGCAAGCTCTAGCAATCCTCCTGTCTCTGCCACCCAAGCAATGGGGTTCCAGGAGTTACACATGTGGCCATGCTCAGCATTTGTAACACGGGTGCTGGAGTCCAAATCCAAGCCCTCATGCTGTACAGCAGCACTGTTACCCAATGAACCATCTGTCCAGCAAAAGCTCAGGCCAGACCCAGTGCCACACTCTTCCTGCTGCCTGAGGATCCAGAGGNAGAACTACCTGTTACCCCTCCAGCACCATGTCTGCCTGCGTGCTGCCATGCTTCCTGCCATGGTGATTATGGACTAGACCTCTGAACTGTAAGCCAGCCCAAATTAAATGTTTTCCTTTATAAGAGTTGCCGTGGTCATGGTGTTTCTTCACAGCAATAGACATCCTAAGACACAGCCCTAGAANGCTTTTCTTTTACAAACACACTGACCAGCCTTTTGTATTTCTTAACAGATGTTCAAGCACTTATTTTGAGGGCAAAATAAACTTATCCTTGTTTAGTATGAACACTGTTGCATGTGGTATCTAGAGGTACAGAGCTGCCCACCTCCCTTCTGGCCCAGTTGTCTCAGTCAACAAACCTATGTTCTGTGAGGACGCTCACAGCAGATGGGTGGTTGGCACAGTAAGCGAGGTACAGGGTCCTCATCTGCGGCATCAGGCTCAGGAAGCAGCCACCAACTCTCTGTTGGGCCTCAGGAGACCTGTGGGTGTGATACAGAGAGAGACACCATCAGACAGGAAGAAACTAGCAAGTGGCAGATGCACCAGACCCTTCTGCCCCTGCCCACTCCTACAGGCTGAGGGGCTAACCTTCCACAGTGTCCAGACAGCCAGGTCTGACATGCCACATGACTGACCAACCTAGCCAAATCTATGTTTTCTATGTGGTAAGAAAAATATATATCCTGAAGCCTCAAATACTGTACACAAAGTCAGAAGTTACCAAACATGGNTGCCTAACTGGAAATTTTTACCCATGCAGTAATGAAGGTGGCACAAGAGTAAGTACTAAAGACACCTTTCACTGCAGGCAACGGGGGCTCGAGATGAGCCACTTCTTCCCACCTCCTGGCAACAGCAATGGATCACAGGACTCTAAACTTTGAAGTCAAGAACAAAGGAACAGCCAACTGGAGCCCAGTGTGGAAATGGAGAGTAGATGGCAAGTGGTGAGACTTGGNATCAATCAGCAGGACACCAGTGGGCCACATTCAGGGGTCACTGGGAGCTTGAGGTGCTTCGCCTATCTCCCTAGAATAGAGGCCTAGGACGAGACATCATGCCACAAACAGGGAGCCTGAGAGGACACTCCCAGTAGTCCACGTCCACTAGATTCCTAGCACACTGATAGGAAAGAGGACTTCCTGCTCCCTGGGGACTCTGACCCAGAGGAAACAGGACCAAAGCTAATAATACCAGAACTCCTCAACAAAGCCAAAACAGTGAGTCGTAACATACAGTCACTGCTGCAAAAGCATTTTTTGTGTGCTAGTCTCGAGTGTAAGCAGCTGTGCTGGCCAGTTTCATGTCAACCTAACACAAGCTAGAAACATACAAGAGAAGTGAACCGCAATTGAGAAAATGCCTCTAAGGGACTGGTCTGTAGGCAAGCCTGTAGTTGATTAATGTGGGTAGGCCCAGCCATTATGGCTGGTACCACCCCTGGGACGGTGGTCCAGGTTCCATAAGAGAGCAGGTTGAGCAAGCCAGTAAGCAGCAGCACTCCTCCACGGCCTCTGCATCAGCTCCTGCCTCCCGGTTCCTGCTCAGTTTGAGTTCCTGCCTTGGCTTCCCTCAGCAGACTGTGATTCAGGATATGTAAGTCAAATAAACTCTTTCTTCCCCAATATGCTTTTGGGCAATGTTTCATCACAGCACAGTTAGGAAACCCTAACTGAGACAGTAGACAAAGAGGACTGACAACGACTTCTGCCAAATAAAGAAAGAAAGGAAGAACAAGATGACAGGCCTAAAAGGAAGGCAGAATAAACTATGTTCAGAAAGCAGACGCATGTAATTTATTTGCTCTTGAGAAAAGAAACACAGATACTGCACCTAAGAAAGACAACAGACAACTTCCATTAACATTTGTGAGATGGGGCAGGGGTACATGTAGGCCATGTGCAGAGCATGCATTAGGCAAACCTAAGACTCTGACATCAATCCCCTGCAAATAAACAAAAAACAACACAAAGCAATGACAAGAAAAATGAAAAAGTTAGTAAGAGAAGGAAGCTCTAAAAATCTCCCAGAACAGAAAGCAGTTTAAGTGACCAAGGTGTACTGCCTGGCACCAGGTGAAAGTTCCAAAATGGAACAGACAAGTGCAGGCAAATCAAAGAAATAACCATAAAATTGGGCAGAATTGCCAGAGCAAGACGCCAGTGTCCATACAGGAAGTGACTCCCATGATTCAGGGGTATGCACTAACCCAGACAGACAGCATAACATCTCAAGTCAGATCCTAGCAAGAGCCACTGGGAGCTGACACAAGCTTCCCAAAGGGCTAAGCAGCTCCAGGCTCCCTCAGCGCCACGACAGCAGGCACAACTCCATCCCCGGCAGCCCAAGCCCATGCTGACTCCCTGTCCAAAGAACANACGCCTTTAGAGACAGAACCAACCAACCAAACAACCAAACAAACAGAAAAACAACAGGCCACCACCACAAGGGAGGCATGTGACCCTAGGAAGAAGGCTGGGGCTGCACCAGGGAGGGGTCTTCTCTGCTCTGCTTTCCCTCATGAACCAAACCCCAGTTCTCCGTAAGAGCAACAAGTGCTCTCAGTTGCTGAGCCGTTTCTCCAGCCCCAGGTTTTATTTTCTGGTGTTGATATCTTAATTATCTTTCCTGTAAACAGCAGGAGGGGAGACTGTATTTGTGACCACCCTTCTACCCTCAGACCACCTGTGCAGGAGGGAGACGACAGTGTATTTGTGACCACCCTTCTACCCTCAGACCACCTGTGGCTCTATCTGGATGGTGGAGAGCCGCAGGCATTCATCAGTTATTTAGAGGAGGTTGGGCTGAACCACACAACCATTAGGAGGATGTGCCTGAGAAGCTTGGTTCCCAGCATCCACACGGAGGCTCACAAGCCTCTGTAATTCCAGTTCTAGGGGATCCAACGTCCTCTTCTTACCTTCACTGACACCAGGCACACACTTAGTATACATACATACATGCAAGCAAAACACTAATACACATAAATAAATCTAAATTTTTAATGAAACAAAAACCTAAAGCAATAACCTGAGTATCATACCCAACTCATTACAACACTCAAGAAATTAATTCATTCTCTGCCTTAACTGACTGAACGGCCAGACAACTGCCTGTCAATAATGTCCAACAAGAAAAGGACAAGGAGAAAAGAAAAGCAAGTGGACACTCCCTGCTTCCACAGACACTTCCTGCAGACAGGAACTCAGCACCAGCATCTGGGAGCAGAGGTGAATCCGTGGTGACAAGACTGCAGACAGAGGCCAGGTTTGCGTGCACTTCCTCNGCACAGGAAGCACAGACCTTCCTTCACAGGCCAGCAGGCTCAACTGGCCCTCCAAAGCCAGCTCTGTTTTGCTATGGCCTCACCCAATGTGGCAAGGACTAGGAAACTGCAGAAGCATGAACCACAGCCACAGCCACCTATAGAGTCTGAGAGGGCCAGGAGCTGCTGCCCACCCTCCCAGGGACACAAAAAAAAACACTGAGGAAACAGACTGGGGATGGTGACCCCAAAACTCCAACTCCATGCTCTGCTGGATCTCTTCCAGAGGCTGAGGAAGACAGTGGGGGTGGTCCACATCTCCCCAGTCTCTACTGTTGCCCTGNCTTGGGCCAGACTCCAGGACGAGCCAACTGCACACTTGACACCCTGCGTCAAGACACAAGCAGCTCAAAACTGGACTTGTGACCTTATCCCCAATCTTTGCCTGGCCTTCCTAAAGTAGTGGTACCAAGATTTCTTAATCAGATGGACTAAAAATCCAGTATCCATGACACCAGAACACATGCTAAACTTCAGCTACTGCACCAGGAGCTAAGTAACATGATGCTACTCCACATCTATGAAGCCAATCACAGGAGAAACTGAGGCAGAAGGAGCACAAGCAAAGGGTGTGCCTGGGCCACAGAGAAAACTCAGCACCAGCCTGGTACCTTAAAAACAAGAACTTGTCTCAATTTTTTTTAATTATTTTAATTTTATGTGTATGGGTGTTTTGCTGGCCTGTATGTCTATGCACCTCATGGTTGCCTGTGGAAGCCAAAACGAAGGTGTTATCTCCTGGAACTGGCATTACAGATGGTTGTGAGCCACCATGTGGGTCCTAGGAACTGAACCCAGGTCCTCTGCAGGAGCAGTCAGTGTTATTAACTCCAGGCCCTTGTCTCAAAATTGAAGCAAACAAACAACAGCCTGTTGTCTGCAAGGAGTAAGAGATGTTGTATTGTGGCAGCTTCCACTATTAGAAGACACAGAGTCATTACCACATTAAATATATTAGTCGAATAATTATATCCCCAAAGTGAAAATTTTTTGAGGTTCTATTTTAACATAATGTAAACTGTTTTTTATAATAAAATACAAGGAAATTTCAAATTTATGTTTTATCTGAAACCTTTTAAGACACAATAAAGATTCTCAGGATTCATTTAAAAAGTGTTTTTATACTTGTATACATGTGTGTCCACACCATAGCACTTGTGTAGAGGTCAGAGGACAACCTGTGTGAGTGAGTTCTCTCCATCTACCATGTAGGTCCTGGTCAGAGAACTCAAGTCATCAGACCTGGTGGCAAGCATCTTCACCCACTGAGCCACCTCTCTGGCCCCAGATTCATTTTCCTATAGAAGCAACTGATAAGCCATGTTGCACATTCCCATCACAGGTATTGTGAAAGAAAACCTCTCTACGCCATCCAGTGGGAATACAGTGAATCCTAAGGAAGGAATTCTGTCAACTCAAACAATGTGTGAAAGGAAAGCTTACGGTCAAACACACTCGGCAGTACTCAACACCAAAAGTGAGCTGGAGGCNGCCCCAGAGATCCCGGGTGGGGGAATCATCTCAGAAACCAACCGGTATTTCACCATACCAAGAGCGGTAAGTGCTGCGGAATATCACTTTAACTATGTAAAGGTGTGTTACATTTGTTTATGCTGCATTTGTTTAACTATGTAAATATGTGTTGCATTTGTTTATACTGCATTTATTTAACTATGT
The DNA here is from genome assembly GCA_001675575.1 of Neotoma lepida. Lineage (NCBI taxonomy): Eukaryota > Metazoa > Chordata > Mammalia > Rodentia > Cricetidae > Neotoma > Neotoma lepida. Next base: position 51,640 of record LZPO01075860.1, on the reverse strand, counting down.
AAAGGTGTGTTATATTTGTTTATGTTGCAGAATATTACTTTAACTATGTAAAGGTGTGTTGCATTTGTTTAACTATTTAAAGATGTGTTGCTGTTTCACCTTGCCTGCCTAAGGCACCTGATTGGTCTAATAAAAAGCTGCACAGCCAATAGCTAGACAGTAGAAGACTATGTGGGGCTGGCGGGCCGAAAGAATAAACAGGACTCTAGGCTCGAGGAAGACGCCCAGGGCCAGTTAACCAGGCAGCCAGACACAGGAGAAGCAGGAAAAGTAGGACGTACAGAATGAAAGAAAGGTAAAGAGCCCCAAGGCAAACACAGATGAAGAGAAAAGGCTGCAAGAGCTGTGGGACAGGTGTTAAGGTAAGGCCAAGCATACATAACTAATAATAAGTCTCTGTGTCATTACTTGGGGGCTGGCANTTAGAGAAAGCCTGCTAGAGATACAGGCTTTGCATTTGAGTCCACTACTCCATCTCTGGTGTCCCAATTTTATCTTAAATCCCAACCCCCTCAATAGGGCATGTAAAGGAGTTAATGAATTATTACACAAGTACTTAGAACAGTGCCTGGCACATGTTGGAACTCAATAAACAAAAGGCATATATGAAGAGAAACCCTTGTGGTTATTTCTAATGGCATGCTGCCTGTGCATGGAGAGCTACAGTTTATCAGCTCTTTACAAGACAACACTGGAAAGAGCCACCCTTACAATACACAACACAAAAGCAGTTCAGCTCCCAGTCACCTCACCTCCTGACAAGCCATGCTGCACCCTTCTCCATCGTCAGCTGAAACTGTCCCTCTCCTCAAGTCTTTCCCTACTAAACAGTCTTATCATGAAAACCAGCCAGTCTAATTCATAGCTTTTACTATAAAACTTTACCCAAAATAATAATAAAAAAAATAACCTTGCTTCTATTTTCAGAAATATTAATTCTAAAATTATGTTAAACATGATGCTTTTGATACCAATTAAACTCGTATAAACTCATAAGCCTTTTCACTTACTTGGTACATTCTTCTAAGGACTGGACGAGCACTTGCTGGAAGGAAGATATTTCCTCTAGATTTCCCATTAAATAGGAAGTGTTTGCTGAACTCAACCTAAGGCCAGAAAAACAAAGGCAGAAGTCTGTCAGTGGTCTAACTTGCATCCTGACTTCCTACCATGAAGCCCTACTGTGGGCTGTAACCTAATGAACACAATGCTGTGCCCAAGGCAAGCTGGCACTCTGACCTCCACCCTCTCTCCTCTGCAAACACAAGACAGATTGAGGGGACTAGCTGGCACTCCAGAGCACTCTCTAGCCAACTTACTTCTCGCTGGTCTGCAGTGGCCGCAGGTAGGTTGAAAGCATAGACTGTAGCTCCTTAGAATATTCATGCTCTGTTTCTAGGATGTTCTGTAGCACCTGCAATAAATAATAAACCACCATCATTCACGCTGCGAGAGTTACTTGCCATAATTTATAAACTTTAGCAAGTTCATCACCATTGTTCAAGTCACATTTTGTTGCCTGCATGTAATACTAACACATTTACTCCTTTGTGGTTATTAAGTACTAACCCTATGTATTGAATTATTAAGGCCAGAGGTCTGACTCCGTACTGACAACAGGTATGCCTAGGTTGAATGAGAGCACATTCCATCCTTGGACAAGGAAGATGAGATCTACTAAAATGACAAAAGACAGACTGTGGACAGTCCCAAAGCATTGATGGACTGATGTGTCTCTAAAATACAGAGTGGTNCAGAAAAAGCCATCACCAAGTACCGCATCTAAGATCAGGAAGCTAACTGCAGTGACAGGGATCGGGCTGCGGGGGACAACCAGGAGGTAAGTGCACAGGTGACAGACTGGCTCTGTATTCTAACTTGGCTGGCGTTACACAGGTCAACACACTTGTTGAAGCTCACTGAACTAGATAAAACCTGTTCTTTTCTTGTATGCAGCTGAACGTCCCGAAGCAAAGCAGCCCAGATCCAAAGTGATCAAGAATCTTGAGTTTTTTGAGTTCTATCAGGATGCTCTCAATTTTATGCTTTGGACCATTTCAGAGTTTAAGAATGTTCAACCAGTAAATTCTATGCAAATATTCCCAAACCCCCAAAACTCCAAAATCTAACAAAATTCTAGTTCCAAGCACTTAGACAATGGACACAACCTGTTTATAAAACATATCTTAAATACATGGACTTTACTTTTAAACCAATGGTTCACAACCTGTAGGTTGCGACCCACTGGGGTCAAACTACCCTTTTATGGGGGTTGCACATCAGAAATCCCATATCAGATATTTACATTACAATTCGTAACAGTAGCAAAATTATAGTTATGAAGTAGCAACAAAAGTAACTTTAGGGTGCAGGGTCACCATACCGTGAGGAGCTGTACTGAAGGGTCNCAGTGTCAGAGAAGCTGAGAACCACTGCTCTAGACTGAGTCTAAATAAGCTTGTGGGAAATAAGGGCTTCTGTTAGACAATGTGATGTCTTAGATCACCCCACACACAACATATACTGAAGATGAAAGGCCTATCAAAGCAAAGAATCTTTAAATAGACATTTCTTAAAAATAGCAGAGTAATTATAAACTAAAGATAAAATAAAATCTTTCCAAATTTAGCAAAAACTAATGAACTCCTAAAACTTAGTGAACTCCTAAAACTTTCAGACAAACACAAAATACCAAACAGACGAGCTTATAGAAATGCTTCCCACTGGAAACCACCAACACCACAGCCATTTGACCAAGCAAGACAGGTGTGGACTTCCCAAGGGCCAGGGGCCACAAGCACTGACACCAGCACTCCTGTCACCTGTCACTGCACCTAGCAGCTACTCAGGGTACAGTAGTCTTAATCCCTGCAAAAACATGTCTGTTATTTAAGCCTGATGTGCAGACCTGTCGCTCAGCCACTCAGGAGGCCAAGGCAGGATAATTACAAATTCAAGATCTGCTTGGCCTATGCGGCCAGTTCAAGGACAGCATGAGCAACATGGGCAAACAGCACAAACTGCTTCCACATAATTTGAGCGGGGGAGGGGAGGGAGAGAGAATGACATGAGAACATAGTCCCTGGAAACCCAAGTCCTTGGGGTCACGACCTAGGACGCCTCCCCGCCCCATAAATACACATAAAGTTTCCTTTGCAGAGCAGTCAGCTCCTTCCATATTGGACACCTAGTGAACTGCAGAGCCAAAAAGTAACGGTGGGCCAGGTGGTGGTGGCACACGCCTTTAATCCCAGCACTCGGGAGGCAGAGGCAGGCGGATCTCTGTGAGTTCGAGGCCAGCCTGGACT
>LZPO01075860.1:3142-34390 GCA_001675575.1 Neotoma lepida | reverse complement strand
CACACACATACACACACATCTGGATGCAATCAGTGTGCCTGTCTATACCCTGAAAACTAACCTCTATACTGTGGACATGTTTCCAACTACATAATGCCACACTGTACACTTGTGCCACTAATTTTTAGGTTATTCCCAATGTTTGTCTATGTACCGCATGCAATGTTTCTCTTATCTTGCAAAGGCTCCACTAAAAAATGGTCCTGGGACATGTGTAACACATTTAAACTTTAATAGCTATTTCTAAACTGATCTCCAAAAAACCTCTACACACTTACACCAAGCAACATGTCCATCAGTATTTAAGAACCCTTATTTCATCAAACTTGCACCTACCAGAAGATGCTAACAATAACAGAAAACAATACATCTCATTTTGGATGCTTGGTGCTCGGAGACCCCACTTCCAGTTCTCTGAGAAGTGGGAGAGACCTGGGGGTTCTCTCTTCTCCATCTAGCTTGGATGAGGCTCTGGAGAGGCTGGTAAGTATAAATCCAGCAAAAAGAGACCCTCCCCTAACAACAACAACCAACGGTAGACAAGCCTCTCCCCACTACCACAGAAACGAAAAGGGTCCATCTGCAAAATCTGCACTGACACTACTAGGGACCAGATACCACATACCCACTCACTACAGTGGGTGGCCTCATTTCACTTGCATCTTGGGGTGAGCAAAGGCTGACACAATGCCCCAGGGCCATAGACCACCACTGCTTTGCCCATGCCACTGACATCCATGAAGACCAGCAGGAGTCCTGGCCACCTCCCCACTGGACAGCAGCAGGCAGCGCCATCTGGGCACACTGGTGTTTTCCACCCCTCCACCCATCACAGAGGCAGAAGACTAGTGCAGGATCCCGAAGGACCCCGCAGTGCTGACTCCTCTCCACAGTGTCAAAGACACAACAGAAGATGTCCCTCACCGCACAGCAGACTTCATTTCAATCAGGAAATTCTTGACAAAACAGAAAAGGGTGATCAATGGATGCAACTCAAGACAAAGGAAGCTGACACAGGAGAAAGTACATTTCACGCTCAGAAAATGGTCCCAGGAGGATGAAATACAATGCAATGAGGCAGCAAAGCATCTTCCCATCGGTACTGCACTAATAAAAGCAGTGTGAGTAAGCTGTGGCATAATTTCCAACAGCACAGTCTGTGACTCAAGAGAATGGTACCAAAGCAGTATCAAGAGAGCACCAGAGACGTCTGGGGTCCCTGGCTCCAAGAAAGGAGGAAATGCCCTAACAATCTAGTCATTCCTCCCAGAGATGAGGGATGCCAGAAGCAATGCTTACACTAACACTGACCCTAACCCTGAGAGCCACACTGAGAACTAGAGCCATACTTAACTATCAGTGGATGGACACTCAGACCCAGACATTCTATAGGCATCAGTAGAGCCCAAAAGACTGAATGTGACAGCACATGAATCCAAAGCCCACAGCATATGCGTCTCCTCACACTTGTGATGGAACTTGCTGTGCTCCTCTGCTGAGAGGTGCCTCACAAAGCAGTGTTTAAACTAGCTTCTTAAAACATAAGAGGGCCAGGTGGTGGTGGTGCACACCTTTAATCCCAGCACTCTCTGGCAGAGGCAGGTGGATCTCTGTGAGTTCGAGGCCAGCCTGGTTTACAGAGTGAGTTCTAGGACAGGCAAGGCTACGCAGAGAAACCCTGTCTTGAAATACCAATAGATAGATAGATAGATGGATAGATGGATAGATGATAGATAGACGGATGATAGATGATGATAGATAGATAGATAGATAGATAGATAGACAGACAGACAGACAGACAGACAGACAGACAGACAGACAGACAGACAGACAGACGATGGATGGATGGATAGACAGATGTAGATAGAGGAATGTATTAGAAACCTACACTTAGACTTCGAGTAAAGAAATAGCTGCTGTCCTCTTCCCCCAGCAATTTTGTTTTTTCTGAGAAGTTTCACATCTCTTGGGGAAGGACTGCCATCCCCCACCAGCAGGGGCACTGGGGCAGAAGGGCTGCAACTCCCCAGACACTCTGTTGTCACCCTCTCCTGATGTTGTTCCTTCTCACTCCAGCCTTTATTCACAGGTGGTTCTTCTCTGAGGAAGACTGTTCCTGTCCTCGGGTCCTGGGCCATCAGAGTAAAGGTTCCGGGCTCTGTGAACCACCTGACTTAGGAAGGCTTGGAAAGCATGCTTTAGGCAAAGAAGAGCTGCCTTCAGTCTTCTGCTCTAAGGGAGTTGCACCCTGCTGACACATACCCCACCACACCCTCTTTCCAGCTGGTGGGATGGCAGTGGACTCCCCAAGAGGAGAGGGGGAAATGGAAGCTCTCTTGCAGTGAGTCAAATGAGCAAGTCCTTACAAAGATGTAAAAGGACATGGTTTTCCACATGCTCTAACTCAAAAAGGAAGCTGTAAGGATTGCTAATGGTGAGTCCCAAGGAGCCGATTAGACTGTTATGTTTCATCAAGAGAACTAAGTTTGAGTGGCTTCACAGAAATGTTAAAAGCGGAAAGACATGGAAGGATACAGCTGACCACACTCGTGAGCATTTGAGTGATGTGCATCCTCAGTGCACTGCCTGCTCCATAACTTGGGTCCCACTCTGCAACTCCTGCAGCAGGCTCTTGCACACCCGTGTAGCTAGGCTCATGCACATACGTACTGTTTATTCTCACACTCGTGCACACTGAACAATTACTCTGGGGATAAATGTCAAAGCATACGCTTCTCTAGAGGAGCAGCTGCAGCCTTCAACATAAACCCGAGGAAACAAGCTTCCGAAAGCACTCATCACGGTATCTGGGAGAATCTAGTGAGAAGCAAATGCCACCGCACACAGCAGGAGCCACCCAGGAAGGCCAGGAGCCCACAATGGTCCACATTCCATCTGCATGGGCACACGCATCCCCCAAGGGACATCTGCAGACTCTCATATCCAAAATGCCTTAGAATCAAAATAAAACATCTTACTTACCAAGCTTCGGTACTGACTCTGAAGCAATTTTGAAGTCCTACTGTGTGAAGACTGGGATCCCAGGGAATCAAAAGACTTTATCCGATGTGAAGAGGGCCGCGCACATACAGAGTCACTTCCTAGTCCGATGTCTGAAAAGGTCGTGTACACAGAAAGAAAGAGTGCTGCAGACGCCTGACACCATGTACCCTCAACACACACTGGCTCTGAAACCGGGCCAGCACGGAGGGACACACCAAAAGCCCACAACAAAGCAGGTCATTTACACAGTAACAAAGAGAAGATTCTTTGCCCCATAAATGATGCATTCATTCCCCAATTACCTCTCCAGGAACGCTCTGGGGATGACTAACTTATCAGCTCTTCTCTAGTGTAAGTCTCAACAGTTTGCAAACTATTTTATAGGTGTTTGTAAAACGTTCCCTTCAACTGGAAAAACAATGCAACTGCTCAGTGAGGCAGTGCCAGGCACTTAGTCTCCAATACAGCATACGTGCCCTTCTGTGAGACCACATGCCACACCATCATTAAGGAGGCAGAGATAACAGTCGTATGTCACATATGACAAGCTAGCCCTTTCTGAAGACAGCACTAAGAATGTGTCAGGTGCAACATCACACACAGAGAACTACTGGCGGAGAGAGCCTTTACTGTTCAGCTGGACTACACAGTGCACGCCATGACAGCACAGCCCACTACTGACCAAACATCATCTGAAAGACCATACTACACAACGAGTGTGGAACTACACCACGAGTGTGGACACCAACATTGTGAGTGGTGAGGAATGTGAGTCTACACACCCTCTAAACCTTCACCATGTACAGGGAAGACACACCCCAGTGCTCTGAACCAGCAGATCCCTGTAAAGCCAGGGCTCGGGGAAAGGGCAGCAGACTACGTATGTGCTGGGGAGTGGCTCGGGACAGCCCCCTGTCCCAGCTTCACAGAAGGACCACACCAGCAGCAGAAGGGCCGACTGGATGTTCAATGCTGAAGATGCTTCTTTCTCAGTGCAGGGTGATCACTTCACCTTGCTGACAGGAACAGACATGAGCCTGTACTCTCACCCTAAGGACACTCCATCAGTCTTACCTGCTGTCACTTTATTCAGTGTCACCAAGGAGCTGAGGACCTTGTTAAAGTTCTGCCCCTGATACAAATCATTTGCATCAAAAGTCTGAAAGAAGAAAATAAAACAAGAGAATTAGTACCATGTTATATGCTGGCACAGGACAAATGAAACTCTGCCAACGACACGTGGCTGCACACTTGGTGGAAACACTCAAGAGGCAGTACCACCTCCAAGTGGGCCCCTGGGAAAGGAGTCCACTGGAATTCCCTTGTGAGGCATTTCCACCTGGGCAGCAAGCCCTGGGAGGAGGACCAAACCCAGCTCAGGCAAAAGCCAGGCTGTGAGCCAGGGGACACCAGTAAAGNTACTCAGTAAAGGCTTGTGGTGGGTTGTAATCCTCTCTCCTTAGATTGTGCAGAGCCCACAGGACAAGACATGCCAAAGATGTTCTCTTCTGGTACATAGGAAGGTAAATGAGAGGCACCCCATCCAAGGCAACAGCACACAAAGTACATGCGGGCACAGGAAAACACAGAAGATGACAGTGAACAGATGGAAGATAAAGTGGATCCCAGGAGAGAGACAGGGTAGGGGCCTCTGGGCAGAGAGCTCTGAAGAACCTGGACTGTAGGCAACCCACTCTGATCCAGGGCCACCTAACTACTCTGACTCTGACTTAGTCACACCACAAGACTGAGCCAGGAGAGAAGGCACATGAGCTAGCCTGCGTTCAGACAGCTGGACTCCAGATGTGTGTATGTGTACCTGTGTGTGTGCATTTGTGTGTTATGCGGATGTACCACCCACCTAAATCTAGGAGAGAATGTGCACAGGATCACCTGGTTAAACACACCTGGCTTTTGTTCGGAGGAGTGTGTGCACACATGTGCCTGCTTACAGATGTGCTAAACCATGCACAACTCTTTCCAAACACTCTCTAAAGACTATGTGTCACTTTTGATCACTAAATAAGCTCTTATACAAATAATTTTGATAACCCAATCATCCAGTACTGTATTCTAGAAAAAGTGAGACAAATCTAACTGGTGCAAATTATAGAAAGAAAAGCTTAATGCCAAAATGCATACCAAATTAACATCGTTTCTCTCCTTGAAGCACAAGAGAACAATCATGATCCTATCCTCTCTCTGCCCTGGAGAGCACCTGCGGGCTTGGCCACTAGTAACTCTGCCCTCCTCCTCCTGCTGCTGCAGCCTCTCTCCGCCAGCGCCAGGAACTCCCTCCTCCACCCCTTCCTGCCTTCCTACACCCCACCTCCTTCCTGCTGAGTCTCACTCATCTTACTTCCTGAAGCCCTGCCTGAGCCTTGCTGAGCTCCCAGAAATCCCCCCAAGTACATTTATCCCAAGAAAAACCTCATGGCCAGTGTCGATGTGTATACTCCACCCTAGAGTCTAAAGTCTAAAGAGAGTGACTACACATCTCCCACTGCCCAGCCAATGTATACTAGACCTGGACTGAGTGGATTTGTGGGTCACCCATCCAGAGAGTCAGATGTTCCTTAAGAAAGAGGCCGAGGGTCAAAACAGTTCAAAAGGGGACATTGCTGAAAGCTCATGAGAACCAAACCAAAGCACAAAACCCCAAAAGCCAAAAGCGACTGTCAAAGCTCCACTGGTCTCGGTAGGCCAGTCTTTCTCTGACCCCTTCTGGCAGAACCCTCAGAACTTTCATGGGGTGCAATTTGATTCCTGGGTTCTAACACCTGTAACTTACAGAAAGCCAACCCAAATAGGAGCTCTTTCTAGGCTCACGTCCCTGTTGAGACTTTTAAGGATCACAATAGGTTAGATTGCATCTTTTTAAAGAACAAAAGGTATATTGTCCTGCCTAAGCCTTAGTTTCCTCATGCAAAATGTGAAGTTCCCTTAATTATAAAATGTTGCAATGGTGATCTGTCCTTCAGCCCTAAGGTCTAATTCAAGCTATGGTATTCCACAAGAAACACACAGACAGATGTCCACTAACCTTCATTATGGAGAGGCAGCAAGTCACAAACTCCAGAACAACAGGATGTGAAAATGGGAAGCTTCCTGTTATTCCAAGACTATATAGCTTTCCTACCCAGATACCACGGAGCATCTGACTGGCTGCAGCTGCCTGCCAATGGGCTTCGGCCTGACATCAGAACTCAGTGCTACCTTCCTCCCCAGGAAACCCAACAATGAGCAGAACAGACTACTTCCCCAAACAGCAATCTAGCCAGCAAAAAATCTCCACACAGCAATCTAACCAGCAAAAAGTAAACCAAAAGGCCTTAATTCAGAGATCATTCACACTAAAGGAACCAGAGAAGAGGCCTGGAACCTTCCCTGAACACCTCCCATCTAAGCTGGTCAGTGACACACAAGACTACTCCCCAGAGCCACAAGGTGTCTAGGACAGACAGCACATCCTTGCCTCACTGGGCTTCACCAAGCAGGTAACACTACAGCCTGGCAGGGAGGCAGGCCTTCACAGCACACAGGAGTAGGAGGTCACTGCCACGTAGACCAGAGGTACACATGTGCTTCAGGAAGGTCTGCTTGCCCCTCTCCTGCCCTGACATTCATCTATTGAGGCACAGAAGCCTGTGACCCTGCTGGCCACAACCCCACATGGGCTGATTCTGATCTTCAAAGACTTTGCAATCTGGTCTAGATGCCATCTGCTGCCATAACTTCTTCCACACCTCTAAAAGTGCTCTACTTGCACATATTCCCTATTTTATGGTTATTTGTAATAGCCAAATGCAATGTCAGGCTAAGCTCCTGTATAAATGCCTGAAACAGGAAGAATGTGGTACTCAACTGTCCACAGTATCTGCCTGGCAAGTTGACATCATCAAGGTGATCCTGTGAGCAGGGATGGATGTGCCTGCTCACCTGTGGCCCCCAAGTACTTCTGACCCAACTGTAACACTGTCTCAATCAAAAGAACAGTAGGACAAACAGAAGCCTACAGAGCATAGCTGCTGGAAGGTGACTGACCCAGAACTGTTCTATCAGGACACAATTTCCTGACCTCCTTTATTTCTCTAACCTAGGCTTACTGCAGCTAGACTTTTCCTCACTGTAGTTCCCTGGAGAAGTCTGCATCCTGCAGGCACATAAAACTGGCAACCCTATTGTCAGACTGTGGCCCATCACATGGAACTTAAGTTCTAGGAACCTTAGGGAGTGTCAACAAGCCTCTGACCAGGTTCTTCAAATGGGAAGGGCCAGGCCCAAGTGGAGCTGCTGTCAAGAGTGACACCTACTTGCAAGCTGGCAGCACTGCTCGGGGAAGCCTCTGGTGTGAGACACAGGGGTGGGAGAGGGATGCATAAACAGTGTCCCTCAGCAAAGCGCCTTCCATGGCCGCATGGCACAAGTCTGGATCTGGCGGAGGGAGTCGGGATTGAACGCAGCACACACTGTCAGATTGCAAGCATCCGGGACCTTTATTCACCAAGCATCTCTCTTTTTTTGGGACTAGAAGCAGCTTTCTTATATACCCTCTGAGAATGACCCTGCCACGTGCCTCAGCACCCAGAGTCAAGGAAAGGTCAGCATGCTCTAGGAAGCCACAGCTGCAAAGCATTTGTCCTCTCAGCACTCAATGGAACAACCTGAATAGCATCACGGAACTCAGCATGCAGGAGGAGTGGGGGCACATTTAGCTGGATTGCTTCCAACAGGCGCCATCTTCAGGAGCTCGGGCCACCCAGATCAAGAGCGTTAACACAGCAGCTCCTCCTCTCAGAATGCTGTGACTCAAACTAAAGGTGATGCTGAGCAAGCACTGTCACACTCCCTAGCCAACAAGGATCCCTCTACCCCAAATCCAAAACACAGTATTTATAAACTGTTGGCAGTTAAGGCTTCACAGAAACCTCAAAAGAAAGAAAAGAAGATGCCTAAATGTATGCAAATCGGTTGTGAGGGAGCACATTCCTTCCCAGGGGATCCCACTGTGCCCTCAGTAGGTGACAGGATGAGGCAGAAGAGGACAATCATGCCAGGTGACTCTGCTACTCTGGCCTGTACACTGTGTCATCTCTGGACACCTGAGCAAGCACACATTTCTACAACTATTCTCTAACAGCAAACATCTGCACTGTTGTAATCTATGTTCGTAAGCAGCTTGCTGCATGAATGTGGTTCCTCATCAAGATGCTAGCTGGAGTTGCAGGCATCTGGCAGCCTGCAGGCCTCAATGTGATGGAAATCCTGATAACAAGAAAACATCACTGCAAGGCTGTTGGAAGGAGACCTGGATTCCTTGTGTCCTCACTGCAAGGATAAAGCTCCCTAATGCAAGCAAAAGGAAGCCAGGGCCTACAATTTCAGGAATGCCATGGCCTACTCTTGGAAGCCATATGTACCATGTATTTATTAGGAGTTATCAATGTAGCCAACAGCAGGAGGCAGGAGAGCACCTCTCCTTCTTCAAGGAGAAAAGTGTGTTAAGACTATCAAGACAAAAGCCAAGCCAGTGGCCAGTGAGACAGAGGAAGGAGAGCCATGCAAGCAGCCAACAACCTAGACAGCATGTAATTTAGAACTTAGAAGATTCAGCACCAGCACTAAACACAAACAGAGCCCATCCAGAAATTTCACTTGCTAACATCCGAGTTCCACCAACTGCTCCTACACCTGGTGCCCAACTGTCTCCTNAGAATCAGAACAGCCTGGCCACACAAGCACAAGCTCATTGGCTTCCATAAATGACATGACCCACCTTGCAATACTGACCTAAAAGCAAAGCAGAGTGACTCATACACACATGACATCCCTAGGTGGCCACACCCAGAAAGTGCCTGGGAAAGGTGTCTCTCCTCCCCATCTCACCCCCATCTCAATAGGAATGAAACACTGGTGCAGGAGACTGACCCCAGGCTTCAACTCCCCAACACCTTGACATCAGTTCCACTACAAAGGGTTTATGAGGAAGCTATATTTCACAAACACATGTGCACACAGGCACGCACAAAATCATGACTCTTGGCAGATATTTCTGGAGTGTTGCTTGCAAAGTTTAAAAATATATTTTTGTCTTATCATACTGTCAAATGGAATCTGTGATTTCAGAACAAAAATGACAATGAATCTTAAGTAAGTGGTGCTATTTAAGTTTAATGGAAACGGTCCATACTGTTGAGACAGTAAAATCTAGCCCTGGTGCCTCATCTTCTCGGCTTCCTGCAGATTCTGAACTTGATTCCACCTCCTCCTGCTCCCAGGAATAAAAACAGAGCCCCATAACAGGTTCTAGCAGCTCCAGCACTTTCACCTGACACGCCCCTAAACAAGCTACTTCCCTTTCAGATCAGAATCGAATCTTACTGGGTTTGTGGATCTATTCTATCAACAACATGCAAACACTATGGCAGGGAACACATAGTCACGGAGACATAATCAATTACTGTTGGTCATTCCCAGCAGGGCCTACTGAGAGCAGAAGAGACAATTGAGAACACAGTAACAGCAAGACAGAAGGACAGGCATTTACCCACTGCTGTAAATGCATCCTTCCCTAGCCTAGGAGAAACCCTCATAAAGCACAGCTGGCACAGGCAGCTCCAGTCAGGGCAGAGTGGAAATAAACTCGCTGAGGATAAATGTCACACCGACGTGTGCACAGCCCGGACCTCCCAGTTTAGACCATGTGCCAATTTTATCTCACACACAGGGAAAAGGAAGCCTTGATGAACAGAAATAAGCTGACTCAGACCATTTGGACTTTGCCCTTAACAGCACACTGCCAGCCAGAGGAGAATAGGGTGCAGTTCCACATAGGCATCTCATACAGCCTGCCCCTAGTCCCTTAACTCCACTTGGCCAAGCACTGCCTGCCTATCACCAGAACGTGAACCCAACCAGAGCAGGACCTGGACAGAGGCCTGGCACCTGACTGGGCTAACCACAAGGGAAGTGACAGCAGTCTCAGCTCTAGAAGGCAATGAGAACATCACATTAACACCCAAACCCCAGGCCTGGACAAGTGTTTCAGGACACACCACAAACACCCCTCTCCTTCCTCCCACAGCACACTAAGTGAGAAGTGAAAAGCTTTAAATGGGGTGGGAAGAAGGGGGAGAGAGGCTATGAGCAGTTGGCATAAAATTTTAGAAGAATACTGGAGGGAAGTAGATGGGCCCTAAAATCCTAAGAGTTGGGAACAGCCCCATGAAGCCATGTGACATCAAGCAACACAAGCAACTGCACCCACAACCCTTTTCCTTGGACAGAAGCTGAACAGCACCCTGACCCCTCTCTAAGGAGAAGCAGGCACTACACTGNACCCTAATAGCAGATCACTGTGAGATATCCCGACTCACAGGACAGACACAGAGGAAGAGGAGCCAGTAATCCCGCCCGCCCCAAAGGGCAATCCCCAGAGCTCAGCTACACTGGTACAGAAGGACTAGAGCTTGAGGCTCTAGGCAAGGCTCTGCTCCTGGAGAGTACTCCAGACTCTCCCTCCAACTCTCCCTGCCTGACACTCAGCAAAATGCCACAGTAAAGCCCCTCCCACCCACATGACTGCTCTCCATGCTGTCTACCATCACAGGAATGAACCACAGAGGGCTAAGGATGTGGCTCAGTGGTGGAGTACTTGTCTGTCAGACCCAGGGCAGTGGGTTGGAAAATGAAGTATGAGCAAGGCACATCTGTGAGCAGCAACAGAAAAAACTGTACCTAAATACACCTAAAAGCCCTGGACACAACACAGAAAGCAGCCCAAGGCCCGGAAGGCAGAAAGAAGCCAAATGGCTAAGGGCTCGACCTGGAAACACCCTACCTGCACTGGTATTTATGCTTTAAATGGCATGGGTGCTAAGGCAGCCACCAGCCCAGAAACACCACTCATAAAGCCTACTCTCCCTATCAGAGCACCAGGAAAGGGACAGCCCAGTAAGCAGAAACCAAGGGGACAATGCAGTCCTGCCCCTACAGCAAGCCAACAGGGAGCGGGGACCTTTAGCCCACAGCAACTCCCAGGCCCAACAACATCTGTATCCTTAAGTCAAGAACAAGTTTCTGGCCTGGCATAGTGGCACACAACCCCAGCTACACAGGATAGTCACAAGTTGAAAGCTAGCTCAGGCTCTACTGCAGAATAAAACTCTATCTCAAAAAGTAAATAAAATGACAATAAAACAAGGCTTGAGATGTAGCTCGGTGGGAGAGCACTTGCCTATCAATGTGTGAAGAGGTCCCGAGTTCAAGCCTCAGTACTGAAGAAAACATACACACACACACACACACACACACACACACACACACAGAGAGAGAGAGAGAGAGAGAGAGAGAGAGAGAGACAGACTGAGGGAGGAAACACAAGTACACTAACCCCCTTCTCTTCTGAGCTAAACAAAGGAGGCTATGGTAAGAAGGGGTTTGCAGGTACAGATCACAGGCCTCCTGACAATTGGACACCACAGCCGTAAGTATTTGCAAATTTCACTTTAACCAGACTACATGCAAACTCCAAGGGAAGCCTGTGAGCTGGGAAAGGATAGGGCATCCAGAGAGGCTTGAGATGGGCTTCAGGGTGACGCCACCAAACATCCAATAGAACTGAAGCAACGCCCATTTCAGAATAACGCTTAAGTTATTGAGGGCACATCTGTGGCAGCACTCCATAAGTACGTGCACTGCTGTCACCATTTCCACCTGGTTTCTAGTCCCAGTCTGTGCACATCTGATTTCTTCAACAAGGATCCCTTACCAAGCTTGCCACCATGACCACAAGAACAAGGGTCTGAGGATAACAGACCACTAGCAAGCAGCCTTCCTCCACTGTGACTCCTTAACTGGCCTTCACTCCACTTCTCATGGAACAAGTCCTAGTGCTGAACCCAGCTTCCCTTAAAGATTAACTGCCTTCAAAAATGTCTGGGGTTCAGGCATGTGGCTCAGTGAGAAAAGACACTAGTTGTATGTGATGGTCTGAATGAGAAGACCCTCACAGGCTCGTATACTTGAATGCTTAGTCACCAGTGGGTGGAACTGTTTGGGAAGGATTAAGAGGAGTAGCCTTAGGAGGTGTCACTGGGGCTGAGTTTTGATATTTCAAAAGCCCATGCCAGGCCTAGTTTCTCTCTCTCTGGCCACTGCCTGGGGATCAGGCAGTGTGTAAAGCTCTCAGCTACTGCTCCCATGCCACACCTGTCTGCTTCCCACCATGATGATAATGGACTAATCCTCTAAAACCATAAGCAAGTCCCCAGTTAAATGCTTTTTTTATAAAAGCTGTCAGTANCTAAGCCATTGTGCAAGCCTGACAATCCAGGATAAATCTCTGGGGAAACAGACTCACTGACACAAAATGAAGCAACATCGTTGCCTCTTTGTTTCCCAGGGAAAGATGGGGAAAGCTCCAGACCAGGTCACTGAACCGCGTGCCAGGAAGCCTTCCACATCCAAGAAAGAGCTTGCGACCCCCCCCCCAACACACACACCTTTAAAAGGTCACATATGCAGGCAAAAAGTACCGCCTCTATCAGGCCAGATAGCCCAAGGTCATGGGTGGAGCGAATTCCCACTACACTTCCCCTTTTGTCTACGTAAGAAGATTCTAAACCTAATACAAACTATATACAGTAAGAACGATTACCAAGTGTTGTCCAGGAAAAAGAAAAGGTAATAACCTAAACAAAAATGGAAATACAACCAACAAGAACAATGTCAAGTAAGAAACACACTAAATGGCCAGACCATAGGTAAATGGTAAATTACAGACATTGCTCCAAAAGCTGTCCTATCCTGAAGAATCTAAATCTAGTACCTGATATGTTCTTAGCTAAGATACCAGAGAATTGTAACTGTAACTATCTAGTCTTCAACACCATCAAATACCTGAGAAGGGAAATATTACTTGAGTAAACAGGAAGTGCAAGCAAGTAACCTCTGAAAAATANACAAGAAAAGACAGAGACAGCTGGCTGCCTGGACAGTCACCCAATGTTTCTCTGCAATGTTGGGGCACCCACTTCAGCCTATAGACCTAGAGTATCTGGCAGATTTTTCAGTGAAGCAGGAAATCTGAAGAACTGCCTCACCTATTGGCGAAGTTCATCAGAACCTGAAGGACCATCTTGCCTTGTTTTGGCAAAGTTCAGTGGTCATTTTCCTATGGGTCCTGCAAGTCCATTTTATACAACGTACTGTCCAGCAGTCCAGGCAACAGCAGTTTCTTGCCCAATAGCTAACTTTTGCCACAANGAAAACAAATTCTATATGGAGTTTCTTCACTGCCCATCATCTTCTCTGAAGTAGATTGGTGCTGCCAGGAGGAGACATGTCTCAATGTCCAGAAAAATCTAAGTTCTTAAAACATTTTAAATGCCATATTCTGTAGGTCTCTGAAGTGTTTGAAGATCACCTACCTAACTGAAATATATCTATGTATACCTAGAAAACTTAACTAATATGACTATATTTGATTATCATAGATGACTACTAATCTGTATTTANTTATATATTATAATTTTAAATTGTTGCATAAACATAATACCTTAAACAAAAATAGAAATATATATATAACAAAATTAACTTTAAATTTATCAATAAACCAAATCCATACTAATGTAAAATAGATAAGATTAGTAGTTGTACAGAAAGACTATTCCACAGCAGCCATGAAAAAAGCTGACTGTGATGGCACACACCCATGATCCCACACAACTACAGTACCATAAGTGGAGGCAGAATAGGCCAGAAGCTGCAGGCCAGCTAAACTGGAGTACAGCAAGGACAGCAGCAGAAAGAAAGGGGGCAACCATGCCTCAAAAGCAAGGCAGAAGACTGTCCTCTAAGCTCTGCAGGCTGTTGTGGCACGGCGTGCACACACTGAGGGAGGGCGGGAGGGAAGGAAGCGCTTAGTGTCAGGCACAAGGCTCGCCTTTCCTTCTTGCCTACTGCAATCCCACCAGCACCAACACCCACCCTGGAGTCCTGCTTCCTACTGCTGCCAAGGTCACTGGTTGGCACAATAGTTACAGCCCCTTCCTTTTCTTCCTAAAATCTTCAGGATAAAACTCACCAAGGTAAGAGACAAACATTCTGCCTAACTTTTAACAAGACTGTATCACTGACACACTGGTCCCTCCCCTAACTCTACTGATGCTCTCAGCCCCACTCCACTCACAGAGCAGGCCCTGGGAAATAACGTTCCAGGTGCCATTCTGGAAAGCAGGCTACAGACACTCCAGTCCACAGATGTCCCTCTGGTTCCTTCCTTTTAGCAATGCCAAGCTCCTTCCAACACCCACTGCTTCAGGGGTACTTGCACTGGGACCTTCCCAATACACACAGATTGCAGCTTTCACACCCCAGGGCAGAGTCAGAGTGCTGTGCAAAGACAGCAACCAACCGCAGCAAGCAGTTACACGGCTGTGCTCCTTCTACCTTTTCAAAATCTAGCAATGGACTCTGAAAACCCTACCAGACACTTTCTTTCATCTTCACACTTGTGTTTCTTCCTCTCTCTTAAACCCAAGCCTCACCAGTAGTCCACTCTGGCCACTCTGCCCCATGCTGTTTTCCATCATCCATCTGCCCCTCTGTGGCCAAAGAACCCACCTCAAGAAGTTTCTTCCCAGCCGGGCGTTGGTAGCGCACGCCTTTAATCCCAGCACTCGGGAGGCAGAGGCAGGCGGATCTCTGTGAGTTCGAGGCCAGCCTGGGCTACCAAGTGAGTTCCAGGAAAGGCGCCAAAGCTACACAGAGAAACCCTGTCTCGAAAAAGAAAAAAGAGAAAAAAAAAAAGAAGTTTCTTTACAACTGGGTGCCAGCTGACCATTGCCGCCTGGAAAACACCAATTTCTCAGCACACAAGTGGCCTAGCTGCACTCAGGTCAGTGAACCCTGTGACCTCCTCCGCCTCTTTCTAGGACCCCTTCCTGCTCCTGGGTCAACTCCAAGCTAAAAGGCCTACNAGATGCTAAGTGGAAGGAAGATATGATCCCAGGTCTCTGCTTCACAGAGAGAAATTGAGACAATTTCAAATTCTTCCTAAAGATCCCCCAGACCAAAATTGCCTTGTCCTGGTCCTTCTAACACCTTCATCTGACCTGATTCACACACACGGGCCACAAAATTGTTGTACAGCCTTAGTTCTTAGTAACTGCATAGTCAGCAGGAGACAACAGTGAACAAAGCCAGCCAGGTGAAACTGTCCTCACACCTGAAGCTGCCAGGGTGCACCCTGCTCCAGTTATCTATCAAATAAACCCTGCATACCCTGGCTAAGTTACACACCACAGCAAAGTGACAGGGCAACACTGGAAACTAACACAGCCTAACTACCTTAGGTGAATTTCCTTCCAAAACTGTGCAGGGTGTTTAAATCATCTATAACTCGCTTACTAAAAATTACAATGAAGCATTGGTGGTGCACACCTGTATGTAGCACTCAGGAGACTGAGTCTGAGGCAGAAGGTCACAGAGCAGCCCCATCTCAAAGAACAATTCAAATGTACAGCTAANACAATTGATCTTAGCTACTTTTTATTACTACTTTGAAGAGATATCACAANCAAGGCAACTTATAAAAGAAAGCATTAACTGGAGACTTGCGTACAGTTTCAGAGAACGAGTCCATAACGATCATGGTGGGGAACATGGCAGCAGGCAGGCAGGCATGGCACTGGGGCAGCAACTGAGAGCTTNCATCTCATCCACAAGCAGGAGGCACCAAGGGAGAGAGAGAGCTCGAAGTGGGAACTGCACAGGCTAGTGAAACAAAGCCCACCCCAGTGACACACCTCCTCCAACAAGGCCACACCTCCTAATCCTTTCCAAAGGGTTCCTCCAACTGTGGACCAAACACTCAGACGTAAGAGCCTGTGACAGTAGGAGGAAGAGAAGATTCTCACTCCAACACCACACAGTTGAACCCCACACATCAACTACCTGACAGCAGAGCCACTAATCCCTGGGGGAGCAGGTGAATAACTCCAAACAGAGCAGCTCTGGAAATGCACTCAAACGTCAGCTCCNCCACTGGGTATACCCCAGACANAGGCACAAGATCACATCTCTGCCGGTCAGCCCCGCTCACATGGCAGAGTAATGGCAACTCCACACAAGTTCCACAGTGGCCCAGGTCCTGTGAAGCAAGGAGGAAGCAGCAGTGACCTGCACTCAGCTACCAGCGTGCTTCGTGACAGGTGCATTATATCTCTGCTTCTAAATTTCCAAATCCCTTCCTCACACGTAAATAGATGTCTGCCCTGTATCGGTTCCTTCTTGTTGAGGAACATTTTTCCTTTTACCCCTCAAGTCCATGTGTAGGATCTGAGTAGAGGTCCAAGCTCAGAGCTTCAGTCTAGATCAGACTGACTGCCCTCTGATAATAAAAAATTTACATAAAAGAAAAAATAACAGAGGTCAGAAGTGGATGAGTGTGTACACAAATAATTGGTTCTGGAAGCGGGGGGCATTTTCTCCTCTCCCACACAACCTCCTAGCCTAGATGTCACCAGCTCCACTCACCAATGTCTGACCAAGACTTAATATCCCAAGGGCAGCCTCACACCCAAGGGTCCTGTACCAAATAGCAACTACCAAGTAGAAAGTGATTCAAGCAAAAGTGGACCAGTGGGGTCAGATATATCATCTGGAGGTGTGGAGGCAGGAATGACATAGGTATCAAAGTGTTAACAGGACGACTTGCACAGTAGCGAGAGAAAAGCTTCTGCACAACAGAAACCCTGAGAGCTAACTCAGAACCCCCCCCCCAGACAGAGGCGGTCACTAAGTGCCCTCTCACAAATGTATGGGGAAATTAGGTACACCTTCATGCAGAATTCTTGCCAAAATTATTTAACTAGAATCAAACCACAACCAGGTACATGTCTAAGCAGACACAATGACACACAACTGTAATCTGAACACTTGTAGGGAGGCGGGGAGAGATAAGGCAGGAGCATCTCAAGTGGAGGCCACTGTGGGCTATACAGTAAGACTCTATGTCAAAAAAATAAAAATGACAGAGAAATCAAGCTGGAACTATGCCAGAACCATCCCTCCTCCTGGCTAGCTTATGCTATCCAGCCTGCTGACGGAGAAAAGGATCAACAGTCTCACTCAGGAGTAGCACCTGCAAGCCAGAATACCAACCTGCAGGCACAGTAGTAACCAACTGTTTTCTGCCTGGGTTTTAGGCCTTTTCCACAGGGGGAAAATGTGCCTGGTATTGTAAATCTGGTCCAAAACTATGGCTGAGATGGTCATAGCTCAAGAGAAGGGAGAGGGAAGACACAGGACCTACTTCTGTTGCCTTGCTTTACGGACATGGTATCCAACTGCCTTCTAAATATGTTTGTACCCATAGATCAGTGCTGCTCTCAGCCTGTTACAGAAGCCTCCATTTACAGCAGGTGACCACCAATATGGAGACTCATCAAGTGCTAAGATAAGAATAAATGATAACTGAGTGCTCAGTCCTAATCAGAACATCTATATTATCGCCTCCAAGGTTCAGGACCCTTGCAGCAGAGGAGGAGGAAAGCAGGTAAGAGCCAGAGGATGGGAAGGAGTGCTGTGAGACACTGTCTTCCGGACATGCCATGGCTGTCTACATCCATGAATTCACAGCAAGCAGCTATTGTGTACAAGACTGGACCCATCAACATTCCATCGTGGATGAGGAGGGGTGCATAAGGGCCCAGCCCTCCTGGAGGAGGTACAGGCAGCAGTGGTTGCTGAGGGAGGGCAAGTTCCAGTCCTCTATGGTCTGGTCAGTTAAGTCACCCTTGCTCACATAACTCCCCACCTACACTNACACAGGCAACCCTAGATAAACACAGTGGGTCACAGGGGGAAAGTCATCAAAGGACAGGGGCTTGCTGGGAAGAAGGGTTCAGCGGGCAGGAAAAGAGGTAAGAGAGGACAATGGGGGAACACAATCAAAGTATACTATATTTATGCCTAAAACTGTAAAGAATAAATGCAAGTTGAAGATTCCAAGTCATAAATGATAAAGGAGAGGGAACAGGTTTTTTTTGTTGTTTTGTTTTTTGTTTTTTGTTTTTTGTTTTTTCGGTTTTTCGAGACAGGGTTTCTCTGTGTGGCTTTGGCGCCTTTCCTGGAACTCACCTGGTAGCCCAGGCTGGCCTCGAACTCACAGAGATCCGCCTGCCTCTGCCTCCCGAGTGCTGGGATTAAAGGCGTGCGCCACCACTGCCCGGCCACAGTTCTTGGTTAAAAGAAACTGAAGAGGCGCGACAAAGTAAATGATACATGACCTCTACTCAGATCCTTCAAAAACGGAACGCTGCATGTCACTTTGAGAGCACGGTANGCATCTGAACATGGACTAAACATGAAATAACAGATTACCACACTAAGTGTCTTGGGAAACTATGAAGGCTGGCATCCATATTTTAACACACACTGAAGTATTCAGAAGTATCACCAGGTCTATAATGTAGTTAAAAGCTTAGCAAAATACAATGTAAGCTGACGTGCAGAAACTTGCAGAGAAAACAAAACAGCATCAGCACTGGACAGGTACAAAGGCCCAAGGTGATTAGTAAGGCATCTTCCAGCCAGCTGCCTCAGTTTCTAGTGTAAGAAACATTCCAGGGACATCAGGCCGCTCTCTAACATCCACTCACCACCTCTAAACTCTCGAGGTGGGAAAAGGAAAGCTTCCACTCTCCAGCCAGCTGGCAGTGAGTAAACCTAGAAGGCCCGGCAGCCCTCCCNAGACTGCACCGTCACAGTTCAGTTCCCTACATTTCACCCAATGGGCAGCCTGGGCCCAGTTCTGTGGAACCACAGCTGGAGAGAAGTGTGTTTCTCACTCCTGCTCTTGGCACCAAGACTCCCCACTCTTCTGTAAAGTCCCTCCACACTGAAGCCCATGGGGAATGAGCCTCCCTCACCTGTAAGCCTCTATGAAAGAAGAGTAAGCCACCATTCCCTAGCGGAGTAGCGCAGTACAGGCCACGGGAATCAATGCCACACCGTGGCAGAAGGAGCAGTTAGGGTCCGGAACTACCAGAGAAAACACCAATACAGACTAATACAAATTTGGGCAGAAATACATGTTCTGGGTAAAATTATTTTTAACACATACTCGGTCTAGACGTCACATCCAAACACAGTGCGAGGGTTTGGCTTTTGTTTCACTTACCCAGTGGGAACCTGGCCTCTGCTGGTTCCCAGAACACAACGGACACTCAGAGACAAAAAGATGCAGGACAAGTGGCTGTCAAGAAAAGAGGGTTTTCCCCATCCAACCATACAAGGGCTTGGGGTTTGCAGGGCTTATTTTCAAAGGAAAACAGAAAGATGATGACATAAGGATAATCAGAAAGAAACCAGTTTTACCAGACTTAGAAAAAGTAGGAGGAGCTGAGGACCTAACTCTGTGAGACAGCATCTACCTAGCTTGTGCAAAGCTCAGGGTTCCATCCCCTGTGGGGGGAGGGGGGAAGGAGAGAGAGATATGATATGGTAAGATATGATATGATATGATATGATATGATATGATATGATATGATATGATATGGGATAGGAAGGAAATGAAAGAGGGAAGGAGCTGAAAGGTCACTGTTAACTGCAGGATTCCCACACAGAAACAGCAGTCACTCTATTTCAGGGCTCTCAGCCACGCCTGNACATCTCAAGCTTCATTCCACAGCCACCCATCTGTCATGGCTGTCATTGTTTGATTTTCCAAAAGGACTGAGGAGAAAAAAAGCACAAATTCTCAGTGAAGTATTTTCCTACTGTTTAGCCAACCATGAACATCCCTGAAAAACACCCATGTGACCTAATGTAGCAGGATAAAGCATACTTCACATATAACCGCCTGGCCCTTTAAACCTACTCTGCTGNAGTGACACTGTCCGAGACTAAGAGAAGCTTTCCCAGGAAGGTTCCCAGACCCACCTGGTCAAATGAGCTAGTCCAGATAAGCCACCCAGCACAGCAGCAGCATTACCTAGGGTGACAGGCACAGCCTGGCCTAAAACCTGCACTCCTACCTGGAGGCTCAGAGGTACAATCTTGCCCTGTCTCCTCAGCAGGCACAGATCTCCCCACAGAACCCACCCCAAGCCACTAACTGCCCACATGCCCATCCACTGGACACCAAACTGAGCTCAGCTGAGCTCCATGCAAGATGGAGACACCGGATGGCAACACAGAGTTCCTCGTGGATGTCTCTGNTTTGCACACCACCCTTCCCAGGATTCCCCAAGCCTCCCACAGTGGGGACTGAAGAACACCTTGTCCTGCACAGGACCTGAAAAGCTCAAGGCATTTATCACCCCCAAAGCAGAAGCACAGGCCAGAGGAAAAGGCTGCACAATGTGTGGTCCTCCATCCTGCCTGGACCGCCTTCCCCTCAATTGCAGAAATGTGCAGGTGCAGTTCCTAACTAAGCCCAGGGCCCTCCAACTCTAAAACTTCTCCCATGTCTAAGTCTGCAGGCCCTCAAGGTCTCTAGGATCTGGGCATCCTTCCACTGAGCTCTACCACAAGGAAGCCAGCACCAAAACTAGGAGTCAGTACCAGCCAGTAAGTGGCACAGAGCCATCCACCAGCCATCTGTCCTCTCAAACTGATCCCATATGTCAGGGCTGACAGCACCCACTGGAGACAAGTCAGAGTTCACAGAAACCATCTGACACTGATACAAAGGCTGCTTATCCCATTACACTTGATCTGCAACAATTTATGCAGCAAGGCTTTGAAAGAATGAAACAAAAATTCTGTAGTTCTTTTTTTTTTTTAAGTTAAACCCTTTCTTTTTTTTAAATTCTTTTTTTTTNAAAGATTTATTATGTATACAGAAGAGGGCGCCAGATCTCATTACAGATGGTTGTGAGCCACCATGCGGTTGCTGGGAATTGAACTCAGGACCTCTGGAANAACAGTCAGTGCTCTTAACCGCTGAGCCACCTCTCCAGCCCAAATTCTGTAGTTCTAAGGATGAAGTAAAGGTGTGTATGGGAGGGAAGAGCGGAGAAACTGAGGTAACAAAGACACCATGCAACTGAGTCCCCTGCCACTTGTCTCGGACAGCACCCGAATGCCTCTAGATGGGCCCCACGGTTCCTGAAGAATGTCCAAGGTCTCTGACAAGTATCTCAAGTCCCCTGGTTGGACACTCCATGGTCCCTAAGGGTCCACAAGACCCCTGGATGGACACTTTGTGGAGTTTTTGCCAGTTCAACAAATGTCTACTTAATGGTCTACAAACAATGGCACATGTTCAAGGAGCCACAGACAGGCAGACAGCCCAACGCAAACAGAAAGAAGGGAGGAGTGGCACTGGAGACAGTCTGCACTTGCCCAGATGACAGCTCTGCAGATGGGACAGAAGACCGGCTTCTCCAAGCCCATAATAATTACTGGCTGGTGACCACAGCTCTGTTCCCGACCTCTCTATGTCTCAGTTTCTAGGCACTAATGCCACTTCCTAAGAGCTGGCAGAGGTGTCAATGAGTTGACAGCTGTGAAGCTACAACTCCTACACAGGGTACAAGTCACTCATGGAAATAAGTCATTTATCATTATAGATGGATGTCTCCAACAGGTGGATACTACTAGAACTCAAAGTCCAAGAGCACAGAAGTCAAGAAGTGATGCTCTTTACAGAGACCAGTCCACTAATGCTAGCTCTTGGATAGGCCCAACCTGACACTTCTCCCTGGGTCACAGGCAGGCAGGAAAGTGGCACAAGTGACAGGTGCCAAGCCAGCAGAACACTGGGCTGGAGACCATATGAGCCATCCCATCACAAGCTAGCACAATGAGGAGGCAGGCAGACAAGCTGGGAGGTTACACGTTATGCACAACTTCCCAGGGACAGACACTGCCCTGCACACCTCAAAAGCAAAAGCAAAATTACAACAGCACATGTCAGCAGCTCATCTGTCACCTGCCAGCAAGTCACAGAAGACCAAGAACTCTATTCTAAAGGGGCCAGGAGTGTGGCCCAGAGGTAGCAAGAGCAAGCCACCCAGCATCCCAGCACCCCCAGCACTTTCTCCACAGTTAGAATAAAACCCACACTTCCACCCGTCTTGGCCCTTAGAAAAGAGGCAGGCATGAGTCCTAAAGAAAAGAAAAGCTCCAAGGCCAGACTCCCTACCCAGCTTTGACATGCTTAGTGCCTCCATGCCTCATGTCCTCAGCCACAGACAGGGACAGTACCCTGCAAAAGGCTGCGGTGTGGGTTCTAGGAGACAACTGGGTCTGCAGTCAAGGAAAGGTCTAGAGAAGCCAGATCAAAGCACCTGCAGCAAGAACGATGCACATGGAACAGGGGAGGCCCACCCAGGGCTCATCTCCCTCACCCCTCCCAAACTCACTCACTCACCTCCAACACTTAGCTGGCTTCTGAGCAACAGACTCAGTTCCACTCTGGGCCCTCTACACNAGCCACCTTGCAGTGGGCGCTCCTTTTCCTTCACATAGAGTTCCCTAAGGCAAAGATCATTGGAGAAGTTCCAGTCCTTGGCCTTACCTAACACCTGTCCACTCCCAGAATCCTCTGCCACCCACTGCTCCCCACTGTCTTCTCGTAACTCTGGTCATCATCAGGACTCTTCCCGTTGGTTCAGGTTACGNAACAGTTTTCTCTGGAGGGAAATTTGTTAAGACATAGAGAAGNTAAAACAGGGTATTTTAGGACTGGAGGTTTACAAGGAGATGAAACGACAGGATGTTCTAAGAAGTCAAACAATCCATGCTGCAGGGAAGCTCAATTAAGACAGAAAGTAAACAATTCAAAATAGCTTCAGGAAGTCCCTGAAATTGACCACATGCACTAGGCTCCTCCCTCCCAAGAGTAAATTAGCAGTAAAGCAGATGGTGAGTCACTCTCAGACAAGACAAGCCGCAAAGACGACTCAAAGACCAACCAATCAGCCTGGAAGAAGCAGAGACCAACTGAACTACCTAGAAGAATAAAGACCAGGCGAGCTGTCTGGAAAGGCTCAGGCCAACTAAACTATCTGGAAAGGATTTCTTCAATCTGCTGAGCTGCCTGCAGGCTGTGCAGTGTGCTCTCAATTTCCATGCTGTGGTGGGGTTTGGTGATACAGCATTCTTTGAGTTATTTCTGCTCCTGTAAATAATCCTTCACCCATACTCCTGTCAGAAACCCCAATAAATTCACTGGTTTGACAAACTGGACTTTGGACTTTGTGAACACTGTATTTGGGGTGAGTAAACACCTGTGTATATTGTATTGCTCCACAAAAAGTCTGTCACACAACAGTTGCTGTGTTTACTCTGAATATCCCCATCAGTGTGAACTCTGTAAAAAAGACAACAAGCACTCACAACAAGCAGATGACAGGATACAGAACTCCATAGCGGCTCTCTACTCAACCTCTTAATTTTAACTGTTTGTGGATGTTTGACCTGACTCTATGTCTGTACACCAGTCACAGTGCCCCAGGAGGCCAGAAGAGGATGTCCTATGCCCTGGAACTGGAGTGGCACGTGGTTGTGAGCGATCATGTGGGTGCTAGGAAACAGACCCGGGTCCTCTGCAAGAGCAGCAAGTGCTCTTAAGCACTGAGCCATCTATTCTCCAGGCCCTTTCCACTTAATGTTTTATGAACTGAAAAGCCAGAAGCAGCAGCAGCCCAAGTGTATTAGTTCCATTTCTGCTGCTGAGATAAAATATCCTTACAAAAGCAACTTAGGGGAGGTGGTAGTTTGAACAAGAATGGCCCCACAGGCTCACAGANTTGAATGCTTGGTCACCGGTGAGTGGCACTATTAGGAAGTATGGCTCCTAACTGTTGGAATAGATGTGGCCCTGTGGGAGGAAGTGTCACTGGGGGTGGGCTTTCAGGTTTCAAATGCCCAAGCCAGGCCCAGTGGCTCTCTCTTCCTGCTGTCTGCAGATTCAGATGAAGAGCTCTCAGCCCTTCTCCAGCACCATGTCTGCCTGCATGCCTCCATGCTTCCCTNCCTGACGATAATGGGCTCAACTTCTGAAACTGTAAACCAGCCCCAATTAAATATTTTTCCTTTATAAGAGTTGCCATGATTANGGTGTCTCTTAACAGCAATAGAANACTGACTAAGACAGGGAGGAAGGGTTTATTTGGCTTACAGGTTACAATCATCACTGAGAGAAGTCAAGGCAGGAACTCAAGCAGCTAGGCATATCACATTCAAAGCAAGAGAAACACATGGAACTTCACCCACTTGCTGCTTATGCTCAGCTGGCTTTCTTCAGTCCTGTAGTTCAGGGTCCTCATCCAGCATGGTTCTCCCAATTAATCAATATAATCCTCCACAGACACATCCCAGGCCAACCTAATCTAGGTAATTCCTCATTGGCTCTGTACACAGCCACATTCTAGTGACATTCAAAGCTCACATTGGGAGGATACACACAGAAAGACAGGTAAGGAGGAGATGCCTGGACTCTAGAAACACACACACACACACACACACACACACACACACACACACAGAGAGAGAGAGAGAGAGAGAGAGAGAGAGAGAGAGAGAGCGCTTTTAAATTCCACCAAGAATGCAGACATGCATGCTGGGCAAAATTAACTCAGTACCTGTCACTAATCTAGCACTGTCTCAGCTCTCCTCAGATCGACAGACACAGGAACCAGAAGCTGGCTGAGGTTATAACGCTGACTAGGTGGACATCAAAAAAATAAATAAAAATTTTAAATTACTTTTCAAGAAAATATTTTAACTATGTGCAGTTAACTTTCAAACTTCTCAGTAGGCAGGATTAGTGTCTTGGTTACTTTTAAACTGCTGTGACAAAATACCATAACCTAACTTATAAAAGAAAGAATTTAAGTGGACTTAAAATTTCGGAGGGTTAGAGCCCATGATGTTGGAGCTAAGGCATGGCAGCACAACAAATGAGCACTCTCTCCTATCTTGATCCACAAGTAGGAGAGAGAAAGGGGAACACACTTGGAATGCTGCAAGGTTTTTGTTTTGTTGTTTGGGGTTTGTTTTTTCTTTCAAGACAGGGTGTCTCTTGTAGCCCTCGTTGTCCTGGAACTCTCTCTGTAGCCCAGGCTGGCCTCAAACTCAGANCTCTACCTACCTCTGCCTCCCAAGTGCTGGGATTAAAGGTGTGAGCTACCACACCTTGCAAGTTTTTTGACACCTCAAAGCCCACCCCCAGTGACACTCTTCCTCCAACAAGCTCAAGCCTCATAATCCTTCCCAANCAGTCCCACCAACTGGGGACCATGTATGCAAACATACGTGCTTATGGGGGACATTCTCCTTCAAACCACCACAACTAGTTTTGAGAATTCACAGAAACAGAACTGTCTGCTCTGTCCAGCATCCCAACTACCCTCCCTGTTCCAAAGAACAGGGGAAGTGACAGCACTACCCACAGTTAGATTACTTAACNCATCTCTGTTAGCTCCACTACCAAATGCTCACAGGCATCTCAAGTTCTTTCCATGCACAGACATACAGAGGCCACTGATGAGAAGTCCAAAGACGAGTAACTTCCTTTCTAGAGCCTCACTTTAACTTCCTAAGTCAGCCTGGCCCACTACAACACTGGAGACTCAAGTCCTTTCAACACTAAGGAAGGAATAAAAACCTCACTTGAAGGAGCCCAGCCTTCTCACCTTGGCAAACAGCTACAAGCCTGCTGTCAGCTGGAGCTTGACTCCGCCTGTACAGAGTGCCCCATGTGGGCCTGGCTATATATGCCAGGCTGGAAGAAGCACTGCAGATTCCCAGCTTCCAACCAGTATTTCTCAGGGCAGCTCCTTTCACATCCTCAGTCACAAGTCCACCACAGGGAACTCAGAGTGCCTCACTCCTGCCTTCGTTTACCACACCCAAGCAAGACATACAAGAGAAACTACACTATGTATCATGGAGGTCTACTTCTCTGGAGGGAAAGAGAACTCTAGCAGGTACAAGCAATTGCAGGGCAGCCTGGGAAGGCACTCTCATACACTGCTACTGACAGGTCGGTGCCGTGGTGGAAGCTGTTCCCACCTTCAGCCTTGCTGTGGCCTAGCAGGAACTGTAACCTGCAATGACAATCAAGGCTAATGGAACTAGCACAGAGAAAAAAATAGCTTTTCATGTGGGTCACTGTTTAGAGCAGTGAAAACTGAAAAGCATGTCCACATCCGATAGGGATTACTGGCCTCCAAGAGGCAGTCACTGGAATCAAGAGACGAGCACTGAGCATGAGGAGATAGATGCTCACAGTGCCACCGTATCAAGCTAAAGTGTATTACAGAACATAATGCTACTGTGTCACAGATCTCTAAAGCTATGTGCATGTGTGCAATGGGAAAACTACTAACGCAGCTAACACTGACATCTCTAGACGGCAGTATTATACATTTTTTCCTGCATTTCTCTATATCCTGAGCTTTATGTAACCAAGAGACTGCTAGGGAACTTAAAAGCATCCTCTCCACCATGGTTTAAAGCACAGAAAATGCCGGTGGTTGTTACAGTACCCGCTCACAGTCACTCCGCTCCTCAGGCCTGCCTGGCACTCTCCTTGGTGCCTGCNGCTAACCCCTGTGTTTCTAACAGCACACACACAGGGCAAGCATCATCACACCCACTTCCCAACTGGCAAAGTGAGAGAAAGGGTGTACGCCATGCATATGGAAAGGAGCTGATGTCCAAAACACACCAGGAAGTGAACCATCACCTAAAACCATTTTTCTATGGACGTTTCTCAAAAAGCCTAAGAATAACCAATAGCTATTTTTTTTAATAAAGTTCAACATCACTAACATCAAGGAAATGCGAAGTAAAACCACAATGAACCTCTCAGAATTTCTGTCAGAAACACAAAAGCTAACTGCTGGTAAAATGTGAGGAGAGGGAATCTTTCAACACTGGTTGGTGGGAATGTAAGCTAGTCAGTGCATTTCAGAAATTGATACAGATATTCTCCAGGAAACTAAAAATCACCCTGTGGCCCAGCAGTCTCACTACTAGGTGTATATCCAAAGAAACTGAGAAAATGTTGGAGAAACACAAGTGTTCCCTATGTACTGCACGAGTGTTCACAATAGCCACCAAATGGAAACCACCTGAGATGGACAGACGTAAAATGAAAACAGGATACATATAAGCAATGGGACAGTATCAGTGTAAAAAGAAATGAAATCACAGTGACAGTGTGGGTGACTGGAGAAGCACTAGGTAAAGTAAGCCAGTCACCAAAAGACCCATAATGCACNGCCTCGCTCACATACGGAGCCGACAACCATTGAACTAATAGAAGTACAAGATGGCAGTCACCAGAGGCCGGGAGGAAGGACAGAGCAATGGGAGGATGCTGGTCAGAGGGGACAAAGTCTAGGTAAGCCAGAGAGGAAGTTTTGGTGGGCACTGTGCAGTACAGCAGCTACTGCTGACAACTACATGTGAAAGTGCTATAAAAGATTTAAAATGTCATTACAAAAACAAGTCCATGGTGGTGACAAATGGAGATTCGCTTGACTTAACCATTCACACATCCAAAACCCCACAGTACACTGTGCAAATACACNTATTAAGAAACTAGCTGTGAAGCAAATACTATGCCAACAGTTAGTCTACATTTTAATGTCTACTGATCTGAAAGACCAAGAATACTAGCCAACAATGTCCAAGAGTGAGGTAGGAAGCCATTTCTGCTCTCAATCACCTAGACCTTTGAATGACTGATACAGTAATATTCTAATCAATGTTAGAATCAATCTAAAGCCAGAAAGGAATGTTGAGGAAGGTTAATGGCACTGGGTCATCATCCCTCCCAGGTCCAATGCAGCAGAGCCAGAACTGGCAAAAAAAAAAAAGAGCTGAGGCAGCCTCATTGGACAGGCTCCCTGACACCCTTCTTGACAACCCTGAGAAACTGCATCTGAATGTCTTTTCCTCTCCAGAGCAGAGACACTGCACCGGAAGCAGTGCTGCGCTTCATCAGGAGAGCATTGGTGACACTGCTCTGTCTGTCAAATCCTTGTTTATAACCCAGTTGTCTCTTGCCTTGGAAAGGCCAGTGCTATCTGGGCAGAGGACTCTGCCAGGGAAGCTCANAAGCCAANCATGGCTCCCACTTCATTCAACTAGGACTTTAAAAAATGACCTTAAATAACAGTGCTAAATTCCAACTTTTCAAAACTCATAATAAAAAGTNATACACATTATAACAATACCAAGTATGTAAAATATAACTAGACACTGAGAACACAAATAGTTCTCTGATGAACAACTAAATCAAAGTTCACTCATAACTTTGCTGCTAACATCCCTGACTCTGTGTCATGACATGGACTAAGCTTTATTTTTTT
The DNA here is from genome assembly GCA_001675575.1 of Neotoma lepida. NCBI lineage: Eukaryota > Metazoa > Chordata > Mammalia > Rodentia > Cricetidae > Neotoma > Neotoma lepida. Next base: position 6,047 of record LZPO01075860.1, on the reverse strand, counting down.
GTTTTTTTGTTTTTTTGTTTGTTTGTTTTTTGGTTTTTCGAGACAGGGTTTCTCTGTGTAGCTTTGCGCCTTTCCTGGAACTCACTCGGTAGCCCAGGCTGGCCTCGAACTCAGAGATCTGCCTGTCTCTGCCTCCCGAGTGCTGGGATTAAAGGCNTGCGCCACCACCGCCTGCCCGGCTTGGACTAAGCTTTNTAAGACACCATTAGAACTGGGTTCATATGGCCTTAACTTTAGGGTTTTTAAAAAATTACTACTTCATGTTTATGGGTGTTTTGTCTGCATGTATGTCTGTGCACCATGTATGTGTGTGCCTGCAGAGGCTAGAAGAGGTATCAGGATCTCCTGAACTGGAGTTACAGATGGTTATGAGCCACCATGTGGGTGCTGGTACTTGAACCTGGATCCTCTGAAGAGCAGCCAGTACTCTTAACTGCTGAGCCATCTCTCCAACAACACCTATTTTAGATATTGGATAAAAAGCTAGTACAAGCATCATGGGTGACAGGGAAAGCCACTTTTTCCAAGGAAAGCAGCCTCTGCTCTGAATAGTTGTAGGTTCAACACATTTCAAGTGCTTAATTAAGTAACATTACTGAGTAAGAAAATCTTGACAGCTAATATACTGTGACCATCAACAAATATATCTAACACATTTGGGACCAAAATGTGAGAAGAGAACAGAAAGAAAACAAATTCTTTATCTCTGTAGCCATTTCACCTGAGGAACTGCAGTCAAACACCCTACGAAGTCATGACTTGTTTCTCAACTCACTAAGCTATGTCTTACTCACAAAGCTCAAGCACATCATCATGATCATCACCACCATTTCGGTTACTTTGTTTTTTGTTTTTNTGAGATACAAATGGAAAAAAACTGGCATTGCTGTGCCCCGTTTTCTGCATAAATCAGAAAATAAAAATGCATATCTAGATGCGCATCTGTAAGAACATGTTGACATATGCAAGTTCAAACACACATGTACACATGTGGACACGTGTGGAGNCCAGAAATGAGCACTGGCTGTCTTCTGTCAGTCGGTCTCGACCTTATTTTTTGAGACAAGGTCTCTACCTGAACCTGGAGCTTGCCAAACTGGCTACACTNTCTAGCCAGCAAACCCAGGCCCAGGAATCCCACTGTCTCCGAACCACACCACTAGGATTCCAGGCACACCACCACACCTGGCTTGTTCTCAGGTCCTCGTGCTTGTACACCAAGCACTTTACTGAATAAACCCATCTCCCTGGCAGCTACCCCAAAATTTTNAAGGCACATGGTTGGTGGAAAAATAAATTGTAAAAAAATAAAGAGGCCAGCAAGATGGTAAAGACGTGACCACTAAACCTGAAACAGTCCATCCCTGGATCTCAGATGCTGGAAGGAGAGAACCAACTCTCACTAGCTGTCCTCTGACCTCCAACCCACACACATACATACACATAGATATACATAAATAAATACATGCAATAGAAGCTTAAAATAGCCAATCAGGTAACCAAACATTAAGAAATCACTAGGAGCTTCAACTGGAGAGAGCTAGACAATCTTTCTTACTAACACAATACAGCCTGAAACAACCTCTTGGGGGGAAAAACCTTGGTACTAAGTACTAAGTATTAAGTACTAAGAACAAGAGCTAACTTGGAATTTAAGCTGTTTTGTTTCCTGTTTGTAATTTTAAAATGTCTCCCATCTTTGAGAATTTGGTGGAAATTAAATGTGTAAGTCCTAGAATTGCTCAAACATAGAAGGTCTTTCCCTCAGGGCTCTCTATGTACTTTAGTCTGTGGAACACCAGGTCTTTCCCTGTATAGGCCTCCCCCCTCACACAGTTACAAACTGGTCGCTGAGTTAAAGCCATTCCTTTCTCCAGGAACTTCCTAAAACGTGATGGTTGAATAAATTAGGGTTTTGCTTATATTGTTTTTATTGTCTCCTGGGATAATTATGAGTTTTTAAGTGTGATATACTGACCTGGAAAGAATCCTCTATTTTCCTCTACTACATTTTTTAAGTAACTGGAAGAGATATTTACTCTTTAAAATCAGCACAAAATAAGACATGATTGATCTCCCCCCCCCCTTCAAGGGGAAACCTATTTGCTATCACATGTGCAACCTCAGACTCATCCTCTCAGTAACCAATACTTAACAAGGACCTGCTTTGTGTCAAGGGACATTCTAGGTGCCTAGGTCAGGGGCTCTGAGAGCATCTCTGGGCAAACTCAAAACCACCAAAGTCTTAACAGCAACCACCCTTTGGAAAGCTGCAAACAAGGATGTCATGCTCAATTGCCCTTAAAGCAATTTCTTACAGTTTACACTGGTTATCTTAATGCGGAGCATGAGTCTGAANAATACTGTAACATAAACAAAACCCAGGAGTGTGGAGAGAATGAAATCCTTTGACAAAGCTCAAGAAAATGTAAAAATTGCTCTCCCAACCAATAAGGAAGCTAAATCATTAAAATAACAAGGCTGATACCACCAAGGAAGCCAATATCCCCATCTTTAAAGAGCTTTCTGAAATCGCCCCAGGCACTATCCAATTACCTGCAGCAATTTCGGGGACATCAAAGATAAATTATTAACAAAAANCGGTAACACTTTAATCACCATAAACCACTGTATGTCCAATTTCAATGAAATACACTTTCCAAACATGATTGGATAACTTCTGCAATTCCTCCCAGGAAACGTACAGTAAAAGACTGTCCTTCCAGGAAAGGAAAGCTATACTGGGTCATACAGGGCTGGAGTGCATGTGGTATTACTAACCTTTCACTCGGTGAGGTTACAAACATAAATAACAAGATTTACACAGAGAAGTGGCTGCAAGCTCATCCACCTGAGCGTTCCTAGCAAACGCTCTAAAGCAGATAGTTTTCTAGATGTACAAGCG
>LZPO01075859.1:869605-880676 GCA_001675575.1 Neotoma lepida | reverse complement strand
TTGAACTCAGGTTGTCAGGTTTGGTGGCAAGCACCAAGATGGTTCAACCATCTTACCGGCTCTCACTATGACATTTTTATACATGTGTATCACACACTCTGCTCATATTCACCGCTCATTAGCCATTCTTGTTTCCCTTCCCTCCTCTGCAGGTCCTTTATCTTGTCTCAATAGCCCCCTTTTCCTTTTGTTGATATGGATAATTATATGTGAGTACTGATAGACAGACGGGTAGNTGGATAGATAGATTTCACACACAAGAGAAAACATGATATTTATCTTNGTGTCCCNGTCATATCANTTAACATGATAACTTCCAGTTCTGTCAATTTTCCTGCAGATGATGTAATGGCCTTTATTGCTGAATAATTCTCCATTGTGCATACCTGCTACTCNTCTNTTGATGAGCATCTAGGTGGGCTCCATAACTTGTTGGGTGGGTAACTATTTTTTGTAGATATGTTTTATTTATGTGTCAAGTTAAGCTTTAGTTTACTATTTACAGAGAAGTCTTTGAACAAGACTTTATGGAGGTGGTGTTAGACAAAATATTTGATTTAACAATACAATAGAATCTACCCTATAGAAAAAAGGATTTGCCCCACACTAGGCATGAAGATGTCAAAGCAAGGCACAATTCGTGTCTCTAGGGATTTTGGTGGAGTGGGCATCATGGCATGATGAGGTTCTGTTAATCCCACTGGACAAGAATAAGACCGCTACCATAGTTTTTGAGCCAAATTTNAAGCAAGCTTTCTTAAATACTGGCCAGGATGATGGACACTAGCCAGGTTCTTATGTGAGATTCCCAGAGAATGACTGCAATGTACGTTGGTCAGGTACTTATAAAGGCAAAAGTCCACAAGACTACGTACCTCCTTCCTGCCTTCGTCCAATCAGAGGCAAGCATACATCCTGATGTACTCCCTGCCTTTGTCCAATCAGGGGCAAGCATACATCCTGATGTATTTCCTGCTTATATACCTCCCGCCTACATGTGATCAAGCACATCCTGTGCAGTTGGGGCAACCAACCTTGTGTACAGGGGTGAAAACACATGGCTTGTTATCTTATATGAACAACAGCCCCCAGCATTCCAGGAAGTTATCTGTCCTTGGGCAAGTGGGGCTTACAGGTTAGAGGCATTTTGTTTTATAGTTCTCTTAAGCACAGTAATTTAACCTTAAAATATAACTTTAGCCCTCAACAGTTCCAGGGTGCCCAGAGGGCTCAGAGTTGGGGACTTTGCAGTTCAGTGTAAGGTGGATTCACAGGAGGGTTTCTGCCAAAGGAAGACCTGGTTTGCCTCTTTCTCCACCTCACAGGCAGACTCCTACCCCAGGGCCTTTGCACCTGTTCTCCCTGCATGGAGCATTCTTAAGATAGTCCCATGCTTGCTTCCTTCATAGCTGTGTTCAAGTGCTTATGAAGTAGTTATTGAGGAATGAGTATGTTGTATCTAGAAAGATGACAGGAACAAGAGGATAGAAGACAGCCAAGAGCCAAACAGGTGAAGAGGGGTTGAGGGGAGAGAGGCACAAAAACGATGAGAAGTGGAGAAAGAAAAAACCGGAGGCAGGACATGCTGTGTGCTGTCATGGAGGCGGGAGAGGTTGAAGGGTGATCTTGGGTAGCCAGGTGGGACGATCAGAAGAGCAGGGGTTCTGGGAAGGAGTCCATGTCATTCCAGGGGCTGCAGGCATTCTGAAGGACAGACACTGCTTTANANATGTGATGTGGGGCTGCTGGATCAGGAGAGGGCTTGGCCACAGCTCCTCCCACGGGGGCTGCTTGCTGCTTGGAATGGGTAGAGCTGAATGGTATGGACTGGAGCTGCTCGTGGATAGAGATCTAGGACCCTAGGTGCCGTCTAGGACCCCAGCAGTCAAGAGCAGAAGCTTACTCTTAAGACTGTCCCTCCTCTGAAAAGGGACAAGGGAAAAGCAAGGGGGCTTTGTCAAAAAAAAAAAATCTTTGTAGAAAAAAACAACATAAGCTGGTCGTAGGGGCACACTCCTTTAATCCCAGCNCTTGGGAGGTGGGAGGCAGAGGTGAAGGCAGGCAGATCTCTGAGTTCCAGGCCAGCTTGGTCTACATAGTGAGTTCCAGGACAGCTGGGGCTACCTAGCAAATCTCTGGAGAGGGCACGGGGAGGGGGGACACTGTAGGTAGCACTCATTCCTGGTGTAGTTCCTNTAGATGTTTTCACTGATAGGTTTCTCAGAGATAAAGCATGTGCTGATATTGAAGTTGGCCACTCTGGCCAAGGTGTTGAGGAAGTTACTCTGTGTAGGGTCAGAACCTAGGCCCTGAAAGCCCCTGCCTGCAANAAGCCAGGCTCACCATCCCTCCTCAGTAGCCCAATTATTGACATAATTGATAATGGAAATCAGAAAAATAAGAGCAAAGAGGTCCAGTGAGCGCCCTCTGGGTCCATATTCAGGGTCCTAGCATTAGCTTTAAATGGAGGACACACATATGCACAGCTAAGCAATCCTGGCCAAGGTGTGGCCCTGGCCCTCACCACTGTCTGGGTTCAGTCATAACTGTGAAACCTCCAGCTGGAGCTAAGGCCCCCAGACTTTTCTTTCTCCCAGCATAAGATTTCTGGGGTCTGGGGTCTGCTGGAGTTCCTGCAGGTTTGTCCTTCTGCCACCATGTTCAAGGTGCCCTTTGCAGGTGATGTCATGCAAACTGGCTTGGGGGTGGTGTCACACCCTGTGATGGCTGAGCTGTGTCACCCCTTTCCCCTTGTGCATTTCAAGCCTAGAACAATCAGAGTCACTTCTTATGAACTGGATCAAGGTCTTCTATAACAAAAAACAGCAGACTGAACGTCTCCGCCTGCTCTCCTAGGGCCCTTCCGATGCGGCAGCTGCATGCTAGGCCTGCCCTTCCCAAATCTCTTCAGGAATCCCTATTCACTATTTAAAGCCACTTATCATTTTCTGTGATAAGTGAACTGGGAGTATGCCCCACCCTCCTACTAAAAATAGTCAACATTTATTGACACCTTCCCTTGTGCCTAAATACCTGGTTTGTGTCATCTCAGAACAGGGAAAAACCACTGGCCCCATGACTCGTGATGGTAAACCCAGATACAGAGCAGTTAAGTAACTTGTCCAAGGTCACATGTCTTCTCAGCTCCATGTTCAGGGACCATGTGCTGTGGCAGGGGAGGGTCCACTGCNGGAAGGTGTTTGGCTACAGAACCTGGGAGNCATTAAAGGAACATTTTCTTCCCTTACAGTTAGCTATTAAACACCTGGTCTACCACAGTTATTTTCAGCTCCCTGAAGGTGCCTGTGGGTCTGGCATAGGCTGTTCCTTCTGCCTTGAATAGCCTTCAATTTAACTGCCCTCCACCGGGTTCATGCCCTTAGAAACAGGAATTCTTGGCTAGTCTAGAACTTGATATGTNGCTGAGGGTGACCTTGAACTTGGGATCTTCCTGGTTCCAACTTGGGTGCTGGGAATGCCAGCATGTGCCGAGAGGCCTGGTTTATGAAGTGCTGGGGATTGAACTCAGGGCTTCAAGCACAGTAGGAAAGCTCTGCCNACCGACCAACTCGCCCGTAGATTTCCATACAGGTGTCTCCTTTCCTCCTGGAGTGGGTACCCCTTACACTATGCACTGACCATATGAGCAACTATGGTCTGTGGGGCTCAGAGCTCAGCACTTGAACTGTGAGACAGCCCAAGAGATGATCTTTGCTCTTTGAACTCTGAGACAGATCACTAGAGAACCCCACGCCCCCAGAAGTAAGCCCCCACGAGTCAAGTTGGGCTAAAGACAATAACGATTGGTAAGGATTTCCGTAAAAGAAACTGAGGCCAACACAAGATGCCAGATGCCTTAAGAGAGGTCGGAAGTTTAGTTTTAAGATTTCAACATTGGTATATTGGCAGCCTACCACATATTGTTTTGTTTGTGTGTGTGCATGCCTGTGTGTTCATNTGTGGGTGGGTACACGAGGGCTTACATATGTGGCGACCAGAAGACAATCTTGGCTGTTGGTCCTAAGGCTCTGTCCATCCTTTCTCTTTTGAGACAGGCTCTCTCACTGGTCTGGAACTGCCAAGTGGGATAGGCTGGGCAGCCAGCAAGCCCCAGGGACACCCTGTCTCTGCCTCTCTAATGCTGGGATTGCAAGGGCATGCCGTCATGTCGAATTTTTTTTTTAAATATGGGTTCTGGGGATTGAATTATATCCTCATGACTGCATTGAAAGCAATTTACTGACTGAGCTATCTCCCCGTCTTGGTTACGTGTTTAAAAAAAGCACCATGTGGGCTAAGCCAGGCCCCTTCTAGAACACGCAATACGTTTGCTCTCTGGAGCTTGCTGGGTCTAAAAGGAGCAGGGTGGNACCTAGGCCCAAGCAAGGATACCTGGCCACTCCTGCTCCAAGAATCCAAACTTCCACAATAACTCTGGGCTGAAAGTGAATAAGCAAAGGTCTGGGGCCAGTCACTCAGCAACCCCTGGGGTCTTGAGCTCTTGTGACTAACAGGCTTTCCNTTCCCCATTTGTCTGAGAGGAAAGCACTGGGTATTTGGGTGGCAGGTCAGATTCATGGTTCTGAAGCCTTTTCACTAGCTGTGCGACCTCTGCAAGCTCTCTAACAACTGCCCCTCAGTTTCCATTTTCTTACTTGTAAGAGTGGAATCACCGTGCATCCCAAGCCCCTAAGAGACTGCAAATGCTGATGTGGCCTTGGACCTAGTGGGTTCTCAGTGAATCCTGAATTCTCACCTTCCTTCCTGAACCACCATCTGTAGGAACCCCTCCAACAGGAAACACCCAAGAGGACAGTTGTGTATAGTGAGATCTGGCATGCTCCTGAGACCCACCAGCTCCCTGCAGAAGGAGGAATCCTAGAAGACATCGTGCAAGAGGAGACTTTTCTGCCAGGGATCCCTGGATAAACTGTCCTGGGGGCCACAAACCATATTCCAAGCCCAGGGTTATTGTGGAAGCATGGGTTCTTAGAGCAGGAGTTGCCAGGTGGCCTTGCTTTAGCCTGCTACTCTTAGATCCAGAAAACTCCAGAGAGTGAATATGTTATGAGACGCTTAATTCATCCCATGGGGGATTTCCTGCGGCCCTCTTGGTGTGAGAAGCTCTTCTTGGGACTGATCAGACATGATCACACAGGAATTCTGCCCTTATGAACCCAACCCATCTCACCAGGCAGGTTTTCTTTGCCACTGCTGAAGACAGTTGTAGCTTCACTATAGTTTATGTGAGAAAACTATGCTCCTGAGTGGTTAAACTCCCTGCTAGGGTGAGGACATGCAGATTGGAATTGGAGTGTGTGACTTGAAGCTTGGGTTCCCTGGCGGGTGGTACTGTGCCCTCTCATTCCTACAGTCTGTCCTTTGGTTGTTAAGCCTGTCTTGCCAAGTCAAAATTCCTACCAAACTCTGCCCAGCCTCCACACCCCCGACACACCTGTCACCGAGACTCCTGTCACCGAGACACCTGTTCAGAACTAAGAGTGAGTCCCTGAACGCTGATGAGGCCACCCAGGGATGGGTGGAGAGACACTCCTGAGAGCAGGGTCAGGGTATGTATGTGTGGTGAGGAATCCACCTGTGTCTGGGGTGATAGGGGTGGGCAGCAGGGTCAGGGGAGGATCTGGAAAGGGGGCTGACCCAGTGGGGCTTGTGTTAGCAGAGGGAGAGCCTGGAGAAGGAGGTGAAGTGCCCTGGGAGACTCGGGTGAACCTCAAGCACAGGCCGCAAGGCTTGGGGCACTGCAGAATCCAGGCCAGGAGGGGTGAAGATCAGGTGACATGGAGGTGTCTACCCGGAAACGGGACTTTTGGAGGAAAATGAAAGCTAGAGAAGGCCATCAGAGGCAAAGGGAGGTGGCACTTTTTTGATTTTTGAGACACGGTTTCAANATCTTGGGCTGGCCTTGAATGTGATATGTAGCTGAGGATGAGCCGCTTTGCCTCCACCTCCTGAATGCTGGAATTACAGTGTGCACCACCACACCCAGTTACACTGGTGCTGGGGATTGAACATAGAGTTTCCTGCAGGCCAGGCAAGCACTCTACTACACACACACACACACACACGATTCATATAGGTGCACAATGTCCTATTTCTAGATCATTTCATCATTCATTTAATAACAGTGTTCTGCCTTTACCACTGTTACAAGTGTTTTATATAAGAGTGCACATCCACATCTTCTTGTCCTGCATTATTTAGTCAGTTTTGTCCCATTTAGAATGGCAAGGCCAGCAAGTGTTTGTGACAGNGGAAGTAATTCAAGGGGCTGGCAAGTTGACTTAGCAGGTAAAGATTTGCTGCCAAGCCTGCTTCCGTGACTTCTATCTCCGAGCCCACCTGGTAGGAGAGAGCCAACTCCTGCAAGCTGTTCTCTGACCTCCGCACGTCCCATGGCCACACACCCCACCCAGCCTTCCCCATGAAGAAGACAATTGTTCAAGAAGGAGAAATGAGAAGGCAGAATAGACGGTTCTGGNCACAGCACCTGTCGCTGCCGATCACCAGAAGNCAGGGTCTCTGTCTCCTTCACCATTGGATCCCTTTCGGTGTCTGGCACACAGTAGACAAGGATTTTTGTATGGAGTTGAGCTCCCAGGGCTATGTGGAAGATCCTGTGGTTAGGTCCTAGGGAGAGAAGTAGTCATTCGTGTTCCTCAATGTTGCTGCTGCTGGGAGAGATGGGAGGGAGGAGGGGTAGAGAGCCAAGAGGGCTGAGGAGATAGCTCAGGCAGCAGAGTGTCTGCCATACTTGTATGAGGCTCCAACTTTGATCCCTAGAGTTAAAGTAAAGCCAGGCATGGTGGCATGCACTGATAATCCCAGGTATCTCTGGGCCTTGATGGCTAGCCAGTTGAGCTGCAGTGAGAAGTTCCAGAGCAAGTCAGAAACCCCGCTCCAAAAAGTGAAGAGGGCAGTGTGTGTGTGTGTGTGTGTGTGTGTGTGTGTGTGTGTGTGTGTGTGTGTGTGAGAGAGAGAGAGAGAGAGAGAGAGAGAGAGAGAGACAGACAGACAGACAGACAGACAGACAGAGAGAAAGAGAGAGAGAGAGTTGGATTCACACAAGTGCACAATTTCTAGAACATTCCATCATCCATTTGCTACACTATTCATCCTTTACCATTGTTACAAGTGTTAATACATACACTGATTCATTTAAGGCTCACGACAGCTCTCCCAAGCAGGTGAACTACCTGAGATGATGTTTTCAGTTAGTGAGAATGTCTAGATTTGAACCCAGGATGTAGAATCTGTGACCTTANCCACTGAGCCACATGCTTTTCTGTGCGACATTATTCAATAGTTTGTCNAGTAACCTCCTTGCTGGGCTTGGGGGAGGGGGTGTCATTGTGTTCTTGTTTCACATGAAGAAACAGAGAGATATAGTTACTTTCCTAGAGTCACACAGCTACTAAGTGGCTCCTGGGGACAAGCTGGGTATAGGGATTCAATAAGTGAGTGAGTCAGATGTCAACAGATGGTACCAGCTGGACTAGGGAAGTGGCATCTTGTAGTGTCCCTATAGGGGACTTTACAGGCTCCAGAGAAACTTGGGGCTGAAGGAGAGAAGGAAGATAGGGTCGTGAGTAACCCCGCTCCCATGGCTGCTCCTGAGCTGAGGCCCAAGAAGACAGAACAAAATAGAAGCTGTTGTTGTGGGTTGGGAAACCACAATGTACCAGAGACTGGATCATTCCACAAAGGCCTACTGTAGCAGAGAAGTGTGCCTGGGANGGGATTCCCATTTCCGGTGGGGAATAGGCTTGGACCCAGGTCAGCTCAAGCCAGCCCCTACTGGGTATCTCTCCTGAAAGCTACCCGGCCCTGAGACCTGCATCAAGAATCTAGAGGGGAAAGCGACAGGGGGTCTTGAAGTGGGCCTCCCTGAGTTCCCAGGAATCTTGGAGGTGGACCAGGCAGTGTGTGGGAGGTGTAAGGACGGGCTTAAAACCTGTTGCTCCCTGGTCGTGAGACCCCCGAAAAGACCACCAGAGACACGAACTCTCTAAAATGCAAAAGCAAGGTTTATTGGAAGCTGCAGCAGGGACCTCGTCAAGCACACCGGTGCAGCAGAGGCCAGAGGAGGTACCCGCCCCTCTGTAAGCTCAGTTTTTAAAGGCAAAACCCATAAAGTTATATCAGTTGGGGTGGGGGGTCCAGTACGGGTACAATTCTGATTGGCTCTAGCCTAGGGGCTTTCCAAAGTTATTCTGCTATCTTAGCTTTGCGATTTGGCCGGTTGTTTGTCAAACTTTTTATGGGCTATCTCCTGTTTTGGGACAGTCTGTGGTTAATTAGTTGCTACCAGATGGCCCTCAAACACCCTGACTTTGTATGTTTGAGTTCCTGTAACCTATGTCAGCAGTTCTGGGAATTCGAGACTTAGGCCTGTTTCAAGCTGGGGTTGGGGGCTTGCTTAAAATGGAGGAGCTTTGGCTCCTCAATCCAAGCAGGCCCAGCTCCTGCCTATTCTCTGGAACTGAGGACAGAGAGGGGCCCTTAGGTGAGACTCTCATTCTTGGGGCTTCCCAATAGGGGTGAGTNGGGGCCTGCCCCTCTGTGGGGGAGCAGAGAGAGGCCACACAGGGTGCTGGCATCTCAGAGCTGACTGGACCATTGTATTCTTTTCCAGGCAGGAGATGGGAATGGGGGTTCTGGGCATACCGGGCTCCCTCATGTGGCCTTGAAGGACCTGTTTCTCACATGACCTCGGCAGCACCCTGGCTCCCACATCCACATTCCTCCTCTCTGCTTCCATCTCGTCTGCCTTGGCTTCTTCCCCACCTTTCATTATCCCAGCCCTGCTCCACTCTGAAATTATCTCATAGTGTCCCTGTGCCCCTNTGGTCATCCGATAAAAACAGACAAGCTGTAGCCTTGTCTCAGGGCTGCCTTGGGCTCCCTCGATGGCCAGCTGTCTCCAGGTCCTACTGCCAGCTCTTTCCCTGAACTTGTCTTACCTTTGCCACTCTTTTGTAGGGACTCCTGCTGTCGCCGCACAGCACAGTGGAGTCCAGAGAGCTCTGTAGAGTCCTGGGTGAGGACAGCAGGTCAGGAAAAGGATGACAACATAGGAGTCTTCTATTTACAGTCCACAGGAGAAGAGAGCTACAATGCCAAGCTGAGTCACACTGGATGGGGCTGTCACCCGTGCTAATGAGCCTGACGGGAAAGAAAGGGAGCAGAATGGGTTGGCTAGTGAGCTTTNCCTCAGTAGCTCTGGGCTTCCCTCAAGGGACAATTGGGCTAACACTGATTGGACTGGCCTGAGAGAGTTAAGAGTGTGGGTGCTGGGGTTGAAGGTTTTGACTTGCTTGACTGGTATGTGAAAAGCATGCCCTCAGGAGAGCCAGGTCCTAGCTGTAGGGATTGGCTAGCCTACAATGGGGCATGTTCTATTTATCAAGGTTATTGTGATGTCAAAGCTTTATGAAATAAAATATATGGGCTGGGAATGTGGCTCAGCTGGCAGAGCGCTTGCCTAGCATGTGTGAGGCCCTGGGTTCCACCCAGCACCATATAAACTGGCTATGATGATTAGTGTGTGGAGGAAGTGGGGTCAGGAATTCCAATCAACCTTGGCTACGTAGTTCAAGGTCAGTCTGGGCTCCAGGACACCGTAACAAAAGAAAAAAGGAAGAGGGTGTGGGAGGAGGGGAAGGGAGGGAAAGAAAGGAAAGAGGAAAAGAAAAGCAGACCTAACCACAGGGTAGCTCAGAGAAGTGNAGGAGGGTCANTAGGAGGAGGAGATTCACCGGTCTGGGTCAAACCTTTGGATAACTGTTTTCACCCATGCGAGGGCTCTGTCTCTGTCTCTGTCTCTNTCTNTNTNTNTNTNTNTNTGTGTGTGTGTGTGTGTGTGTGTGTGTGTGTGTGTGTGCCTGCGCTAAATGTGAGCACAGAGGTCGGAGAAGAGCATTGGGTGACCTGTTCTGTTGCTCCACTTACTCCCTTGAGACAAGGTCACTCACTCACTCAATGAATCTGGAGAATCTGGAGTCAGGCTGACAGCCAGCCAATCCCAGTGGCCCTGCCGTCTGTGCCCCACAGCATTAGGGTTAGAGGCAGATGAAAACACATCACTTTATGTGGTGCTAGAACCCGAACTCACATCCCTGTGCTTGCACAGCAAGGGCTTTAACTCAGTGAGCCATCTCCCCAGCCCCTTGCCTGAGCCTTACAGTTCCTGAATCTGTAAATCAGCAACTGTCAACCATTCATCCAACAAATCCCTGTTGAAGGGGAGAGACAGTGGCTTGCCAGGATGTATCTGTCAAGGCCATGGGTGGTTTGGGAGTGATGTGGATGGTGTCTGGCACATTGAAGGTGCTGAGTGTGTTGTCTCTGGTGTCTTTGCTTCAGAACAGCTTCAGAAAAGTAGCAGANGAGACAGCTGTGGAAAGTAGCCTCTAAGGCGGTTTGATCTGGGTGCTTAGAGCCCTCAGAGCAGAGGCTGTGCTGGGACAGAACTCTCAGGAATGTTCTTGGAACTCAGAGGTGCTCCTGAACAAAGGCCAACTCAGTAGCCAGGAGTCCCAGGAGTTTGAAATGCTGTGTTTGGAGGCCATGCCTTTGGGGGCGCCAGGGACCTGGGCAGAGAGCACGGGCACAGAGACCCAGACACTTGGGGGTGTGGAGACAGTGTGGCACCCAAGAGGAAGTCCTAGTTGACTACAGGCCAGCTGAATAGCTGTGAACACTCAGGGATTTGGGGATCCTGGGAGGGGAGAAGAGCAGGCAGCTACCAGCAGAGGAACCTTCTAGAGGCCACTTGGAAACCTTGCGTTTCCTCTGCCTATGGCCACGACTCCCTGCAAACTTCCAGCCAGGAGTCATGTTTTTGCTAAAGACAGACACTAAGGTGGGAGCCCTAGAGGATGAACTTCATGGAAGACAGAAGCCCAAGGTGAGAGAATTTGCCCTCTAGGAAGGGTGGCACGGGGTAGTGAGGGTTAAAAACCTGGGTTCACATTCTGATTCCACTCCATTGGCAGATTCTGAGCCTCATCTTTTCCATTGGCACATGGGAACAGTGACACCTGTAGGGCTG
>LZPO01075859.1:833349-843490 GCA_001675575.1 Neotoma lepida | reverse complement strand
ACACATACACATACACATGCACACACACACATACACATGCACACACACACATGCACAGGCAGACTCCCCAGCAGGGTCTGTGTATCCAGACCTGGAATCTCATTCCATCTGGAAAGCCTAAACTGTCATATGTTTGGGGGCTGAGGGATCCCTTTGTCCCTCAGAACCTGCTGGTTTGGTCTATTGAAGGGGATTGCATAATCTACACAAAGAAAGAGAAGCTGGTGGGTTCCCACCACAGGAGTCTGTCCCACGTGGGGGGAATTTGAAAGTCCCACAGAGCAGTTTCCCCTGGTGAGGAGAGGGGACATCCACCAAGTCTTTGTCTCGGAGAGGGAGAAGAAGCCAGAAGCCAGCCACAGTCAGTGTTTAAGGGAAAGGTACACTGAGCTACCTGGAGCCTGTCTGTCTGACCACCCCAGCCCCTCAGCAAAGCCTGAAAAAAAGTGACTGTTCTATGCAACCTGAGTAACTTCGTGCTGAGCAGAGCTTGACCTCAGCGTCGTCCTACCTGCCCATCAGTGGGAAGTGTTCACCGGAAGAGAGATGAGGATTCACTTAAAAATCCCTCTAAGCTAGACACTCTATCTTACAGATCACATACTGAGGACCGGGGAAGAAAAACCAGTAACTCAAGCTCACACAGCTAGGAAGTGGCCCCGTCGGGAGGAATAGCATGAGCTTTCCTAGCAGGCTGTGGGACTTTATTCATTTACTTACTCATCTAATTAGAAGAATTTCTTACCTGCCCCTCCCCCACCTCCAGCATTGGTGTCGATGCTGGGAACGTTCAGTCCACTCTTGCCTTCTCTTTACACATTCTAGCTGAGTGTCAGGGATGGGGTGGAGGTTGAATGAGAGAGGGATTAAGAACAATTAGATAGTGCAAAGCAGAAAGGGGGGGTGTCTCAGCAAGTTCAAGGTCAGCCTGGGCTCCAAGGTGAGTTCCAGATCAGAACTATCTAACCTAGGGTCAGATAGTTGGTTAGATAAGAAGATGAGGGAAAGATGAGAATGGAGAGGTGGGGGGAGAAAAAGGCAGGAATGAATGAAGGGAGAGAGGGAGGGGAGGGAAGGAAAGGAAGGGAGGGGGAAGAAAGAAGAGAGTAAGGTAGAGTAACAGTTCAGAGGGCAACATCTCAGGACTGGGAGGAGGAGGGAGGTCAGGGATAGCCTGAGCTAATTAAGTTGGAAGCACTTCCCTGAGAGGTGCTGAGACAGAGTGTTAATCCCAACACTTGAGAATAAGACCACTACCACAATTGTTTAGCCCAAGTTGGAGAGTGCTTTATTAAATACTGGCCAGGATGATGGGTACAGGCCAGGTCCATACCTGGAATTACATTAGTCAGAGGCTTATTAAAGGCAAATCCCACAAGACCATGTACCTCCTGCCTTTGTCCAATCAGGGGCAAGCATACATCCTGATGTACTTCCTGCTTATATACCTCCCNCCTACATGTGAGCAAGCACATCCTGTGCAGTTGGGGCAACCAACCTTGTGTACAGGGGTGAAAACACATGGCTTGTTATCTTATATGAACAACAGCCCCCAGCATTCCAGGAAATTATCTGTCCTTGGGCAAGTGGGGCTTACAGGTTAGAGGCATTTTGTTTTATAGTTCTCTTAAGCACAGTATTTTAAACTTAAAACATAACTTTAGCCCTCACAGAGGAAGCTGAAGCTGGAAAAGAACCAAGAGAAAGCCTAGCCTGCTTCCCCTGGCCAGCTGTTAGCTTTCTCAAAATACCCTCTTTATTTTCATTTTTTAAAAATCTCAGAGGAAGTGCTAGGGATCCAGGTCAGTTGATAGAGTCCTTGCCCAGTACACAGGAAGCCCTGAGATCGGTCCCCATCACCCTAGGCATAAACTGGTGTGGTAGAAAACACAAGCAATCCCAGCACTCAGAAAGTGGAGGCAGGAGAATCTGGAGTTCAACATAGCAACGTCAAAGCCAGTGGAGGATCCCTGAGACCCTGTCACAAATAAACTAACAATTAAACAACCCACAGGATTCTAGAGAGAGCAAGCTGGGCTACCCATCAGCCAGGCCCCTGTCTAGGCTGTCTGGGAGACAGGGGTATTTGCNAACTCCTAGGAATGAGGGAGGATGGCAGAAATTCTAAGTGAAAATGCCCTTACACTCCAGTCTCCCTCAAGGGGACACTGTGGCAGGGCTTGGGATAGCAGAAGTCCAGCCACACATAAGCATGTCACAAGGAGGGGGATGATGGATGGAAGGAACACAGGTATTTGGGGCAGGATCCAGCTGGAAAAACAGGCAGGGACAGGTCAAAGCCATTGCCAGTCACCTCACCTTGATCTGGTCCATAGAGATAGAACTCTGAATCCACAAGGCCAGAGGACCCCATCAGCCAAGGGTTGGGAAGGGGCCAAGTGTAAGATTAAAGCAGGGTTCCAATGAAAGTCCCCTCTTGTGTTTGGCAGTGTTAGGGATAGAGTCCAGGGCCTTGCTCATGTTAGGCAAACATTTTACCTCTAAAAGATCCTCCCCGTGTGTGTGTGTGTGTGTGTGTGTGTGTGTGTGTGTGTGTGTTTGGGAGTGCAAGCAGAGGCTGGAAGAGGGCATCAATCTTCTATTCCTTTGAGGCAGGGTCTCCCCCTGAACCTAGGGGCTCCAATTTTCTCTGCTAGGCTGGAAAGCTCCAGTGATCCTCCTGTCCCCATCCCTCTCAGAGCTGGGATTCTAGGCATGCATAGGTCATTTGTTTGTTATGTGGTTTCTGGGACCCTAACTTGGGTCCTCATGACTGTGCAACAAGGGCTCTTAGCTACTGAGCTGTCTTTCCAACCCCAGAACTTTTAACTTAGAGACAGGGTCCCACTAAGTGTCTCAACCTGGCTTTGAACTCACTCTGTATCCCAAACTGTCCTTGAATTTGGAATCTTCTTCCCCTAGTCTTTTTAGTAACCTGGATTGCCACTGGGCTTGGCTTGAACACCATCATCGCCATTGTGTGATTATAACCATTTTCCCTGGTCTCTTGTGTTACTCCACCCCCACACTCTCGGCAGGGTTCGTGGGCATGGCTAATCCCCTGGAGGGATATCTGGGCTGAATCAGAAGCTGTCCCAGTTAAGAGTGTAGGAGTAAGGGTGGGACAGGGCCCTGCAGGCAGGGAGCTCTGGGTTCGAATTCCAATCCTGGCACTTATCAACAGCTGATTCATTCCTGAAGTTTCTGTAGTGCAGGGACCAACAGCTAAGTCTGAGGCAGAAGGGAAAGAGTGGGCTCCTGGGTGTTTGACAGGTGTGCAGAGCTGCCCACCCCTTCCCCACAGGGCGTTCCTTGGTAGACCTAGACTGGAGGGATCCGGGAACCTAAGAGATACTTCCTCCTGGCCCCTTCACTGATTCACCTGAAGGAGAGGTGAGCAGAGGGCAAGCACACCCTGGGAGTCTCTCCCTCTTTTCTACTTCTTGCCCAGTTCCAGTAATAGAAAATTTGTTCAGAAAAAGTCTCGGTCACATGGGTCTCCTCTTGCTTTGAGGTCCTCTTGCCTGAGGCTCCATCTGCCTATCCTGGTCCTGAGTCCCGTGTCTTTACCTGTGCAGTGACCATATAGCTGCAAGGGAAGCACAGCTCTGCCCCATGCCTTGTCTCCCCCGTAGCACATCCCGGTCCTAAGCCCAGGCTTGTCACTCTGGCAGCCCCCCCACACCCCTATCCCCCACACCCCCACACCTCCGCTATCCTGATTCTACCAGCCACTTGTCCTCTGGGACATTGACAGCCCCTNGGTAGAGAGTCACAGTGTCACAAACACAGACACGTGTGTCTTTCCACAATAGATTNACAAGCCACAGTCCACAAGCAACATCAGCACCCATTGGGTTCGTTCATTGGCTATAGTGTACCAAGTAATCCTAATTTCCCCTGGTACTGTGGCCATTGGCCATCATGGGTGTTATGCTACAGCGAGCAGGAGGCCTTGGCGGGTTGNGCCAAGGTGCCCCAGTGGGTGAGGGAGACACACCATGAAGATGCAGCGGCGGACTCCGGAGTGGAGTGGTGGGAAGTTACTCACACTGTGCAGACATGGCATCCATGTGGAAAGTGGGGGGAGGGGAGAGGGAAAGTGGAGATGTGCACACCTCATGGTGAGAAAAGGAGGAAGGAAAAGAGGAAGAAGAAGGGAGGNTTTTTTCTTAAAGGAGGCTTTTGCATAAAATGATGTCAGGANGCTGGGCAGCCCCAAGGGGCAGTTCAGAATGCTAACAACGGGTCCTTTTATTCCAATCTTAAGTACTGATATTAGCTCTCGGGTCACACTCCACACTTCAAACAGGGATAAAAGAAAGGAGTTAAAGAGGCTATGGACCTCAAAGACCCTACTGGAGGTAGAGAGCTGACACAGAGGCAGAGGCACCAGGTGGCCAGCTAAGACACTCAGAAGCTGTTGCGGGGTGGGGCGAGTGCTGGAGGCCAGCTGAGCCACAGAGCTGGGCCAAGGCAAATTGAGGCAGGGGCAAGACAAGGACCTGGCAACAATTCTAGTTCTCTCGAGCCACCCACCAGGACGGCCAGAGAAGGGCCACACTGCACGGTCAGTTGGCCCTCCTTCTATGAGGTCCNGGAAAGGGCGTTGNGGTTACATCCTTTCTAAGTCTGAGGTGTTCTGTAAGCTCACNGGCCTGATTTTTCTTTTTGGTTTTATTTTGGTTATTTGTTTTTCCTTTGAATCTCTAGGCCAAGTTAGCTTTAACTCAGTAAGTTGAAGCTGACCTTGAACTACCACTCCCCCCCCCACACACACACATACACACAAGGTTTCTCTGTGTAGCCCTGGCTGTCTTGGAACTCACTCTGTAGACCATGCTGGCCTAGAACTCAGATCCCCCTGCCTCTGCCTCCTGAGTGCTGGGATTAAAGGCGTGGTGTGTCACCACCTCCCAGTGACCTTGAATTTCTAACTCTCCTGCCTCTACCTCTCGAGTGCTAGGATTACAGGCATTCAGGGCCACACTCCATTTTATTTATTAGTGAGGGTTGAACCCAGGGCTCCATACGTGCTAGGCAAGCACTCTGCTGTGTGAGCTACGTCNCCAGCCTCACTGAGGTTAATATGTTAATGTGCTCACTCCTTTCCAATTCATCTTGACAAGTTCATATGCAGGACTCCCTCATGTGCACGAACAAGATGCTTAACATTGTGTGCCTTGTAGGTCCTGCTGAACAGGTGGCAGTGTCTGTGTGACAGAAAGATTCTGCCATCCTCCCTCAGCATTTGCTCAAAATAGAGGGAGCTGCTACTTTGTAACAACATGGAGTACTCCACACAAGGCACAGCTTCAAAAAACGTCTGCAGACCATGGAGTGCTGGTCACGAGCNGGATCTNCACATCTTCTCAGGGACAACTAAACTCATGGTAGTCCGGACCAACCAGGGTACCAGCTCAAGCTCGGGGTGCCCAGTCCCTAGGGAAAGTTGGCTTCGAGGTGGAAGAGACAATATCACTGTGCTGTCTTGAGGTCTGGAGGACCATGACTGCAATTGGAGCCATGGGAAGCCTGCCCAGGAGAAAACTGGAAGAGTGGATGAGGCTAGCCCAGCAAGGGGCAGGACAGAAACCAGGCTCTGAAGACATCAAGGCACCCAAGAGCCAAGCTGGGAGGCAAGCTCCTGTCACCCCACATTCACTGCACCCCCGATTTCCAGTCTATTTTTCCCATCCCCCCCTCTCTTTTTTCTGAGATAGGCTCTCATGTAGCCCTGGCTGGCTTGATGTAGCTGAGGATGACCCCGAGCTTCTGACCTTTCTGCCTCTGCCCATTGAGTGCTGGGGTCACAGGCATACACTATCTCTCTTGTGCAGTGCTGGGAACAGACCCCAGGGCTTCCTGCATGCCCTCTGACACTGTGCTTAGAGTTGTGTGGACACTAACATTACTGAATTCACATTGATGGCATCTCCTTCCTGTTGTCCGTCCTACCTTACACACAAGGAATCAAGGAGTCCCTCGATAATGTGGTTAGTCACTGGCTTTGAATTAGCCTGTTAGGTTCTGCAGATGACCCCACAAAAGACCACCATTGGTGTAGGCAAAAGCCAGAGCGTTTATTTCTCNAGAGAAGAATTCCTGCATGCAGGGGTCAGCCACACAACAAAATGGNGATGACCNCTCCCCCCCAGAAGCTCTCNGGNTCCTTTTNTAGACAACCAGGAGGGGATTAGGTCATCCTAAACATGATTGGCCAAGCCAGCAGCAGCCACACTAATATGTTTCTGATCGGCTAGGGCTGTTAAGTGCTGAATCATGCCTGGTATGCAATATCTCCCTCACCTGCCTAATCAGAAACAGAAACTGAAACAGAAACTGAGACCTAAACAGAGACTGAAACTCAGGCCTAGCAGAGGCTGGTTCCTGAGAAACCCACCACGGTGCTACAATGGCTTCTCAAGTCATCTTCTTGTCTCAGCCTTTGATACCATCCTGCCAAGCCTGGAATTCTTTTTTACTAGACTTTAAAAGTAAATAAAGCAGCAGTTTTAGTGCATTGTAGGCCTCGTCCCCAGCACACACAGCTTCCTGCTCTCACGGTCCTCCTCGAGAGTAGGCATTTTGGTGGTGGGAACTTGAACCCAGAGCCCATAGCTGGGAGTTCTTTGCACTCTGCCTCACTAGGGTTTTGAGAAGACTGCTCTGTCATTCACTGCACTGTGTCACAGGCTGGAGGGTGTGGGTAGTTCTAGGTGCTTCAGCCCCGTGGCTGGAAACACAGCTAATCACACAAGAATGACAGACGTTCCCTGAAACAGTTGTTACCGGGCAAATACCGGCTCAGACTCTGCCAGGTGATCCCTTTTGCCAAGTTCTGTTTCTGACACTATACCAGCCAACCATGGCGGCCTCTGCAATCCCAATAGCAGCAGGGATGAAGGTAGGCTGAATCCGTTTGAGCCAAAAGGGCTACCTACCCAGTGGATCCACNCCTCAAAGCCTAGCCACCCTCTCCCTTTTAAAAGGACCCTCATCCTTGTTCAAACGGGAAACTGATTTTCCAAGGATGCCTTCTCCTGATTCTACCACCGACGAACACACACTTTCCTTGGCTACATACAGCATCTGCTCTGCATTTTGTAATTAGGTCCATGATTCCAGAAGGGCAGGAAAACCATGAAGACAGTGGGCTCTCCTGTTACCTGTCGGCCATGTGTCTCCCTAGAGGTAGGATAGGAGTCAAGGGTTCTTGTGCCAGTAGTTTATTGAGAGGACTCTTTGGAGAAACTTTCCAGTGAACCAGGAAAAGACTCCAGGCCTGGGAAGAGATGAGCCCCTGGGACATCTCACCACTCTGGCCTCAGGAGACACATGAGGCATTATGCCACCCAGAGAGTCTAGCACAAAGAAGCCCTTAGAACCAAGGAGAAGGACCAGCCCAGAGAGGGGTCCAGAGGAGGAGTCCCTGAGCCTACATTGCAGCAGGAGACCCCAGAGAAAGCACATTGTAGCTCCCCAGTCCTCAAGGCCAGGCCCTTTTGTAAGGAGGGCTTTAAAAGCCAGCTGGTCCAGGAGACTAGACACTAGGGCGGCAAGCAGTAATCCTGCAGGCCTTCAGTACTCAAGATACCCTGGAACCGGGTGGAATCCAGGAGACAGACAGTGGGCTCGCCTAGCATGTNGGAGTCTTGCCCTTGCAGTGGGGCCGCCAGTAGTACCACAGGCGCTTGTTGTAGCTGTCCAGGTTTTGCTTCAGGCACAAGGCCACCTCCTTGTCACAAGCACACAACTGCTTCTCACACCAGCTTCCTTTGTCAGCTGTGGATGAAAGAAACAGGGAAGGCTCAGTATCCGTGCCTTCGTGAGACTCCCCGTNGGGTGTAGAGGGAGGGGGTCCTGAAAGCAACACGGGGCTCCTGCTTATCTTTGGTGACACCCCCTCCACCCCAAAAACAGNCTGTTTGATTGGACAGTGCCCATGTCCTCACCTCCCTGTCTTCTTGCTCCTTTACCTATTATCACACCCATTCACTACACAGTCGCTGAGCCTCTACTGAGAGGCTGCTCCTGGGGGTGGGGGTGGGGCAGGCAAGCTGAACCAAATGGACAGGTAGGAGGGCAGGGGCAGAGGGCCGCAGAATGACCAAACAAACAGCGCCAAGCAGAAGCATTGGAGATGCAGTCCTGCAGGAGGACCAGGCAGTGTCAAGGAGCCATCCCAGCTCAGATCACTGCTCCTTCTGAAAGCCGGGGTAGCAAGCAGGTGTCCCCACAAGGTGAGCATCTGTGTTAGCTTCCACAGTTCCATTAACCTTAAGGTGAGCTGCTAAGGGGTCCAATAGTGGTAAAAGGAAAGGCCATATTAGGGATACCTATGTGTTCCCCTACGAGAATGGGGGTGGCTAGCATCCCCTGAAGTTCTTCCTGTTGGCTTGGTTTGACAGATTACCAAGGAGGACATTGAATTCTAGAGAGGNTAANCAGTGTTGAGCACACTGCTGGTCAGTGATGGGCCTGCCTTCTGGATACCAAAAGGGTGCGGTGTCCCCTTNGTCCTCTCCATACCNCCATCCTGTTCCTGCCTGTCCCTTGTTGCCCCTGAGAGAGGAACAGCATCGGGTGTTGAGTGTTTTATGTAATATCACTGGGTCTTTGGAGGCAGGGAGGCTAGGACTCCCCAGCTGCAGCCCTTGGCCCTCAGTCCCCAGCACTCACAGCACTGGATATTGCCCTGGGAAATGTTGTATTTGTAACTGTCTGTCAGGGTCCTGCATCCATCANTCTTCAGGTGGGCATAGCAGCAATCATGTTTTTGACAGCACCTATANGAGAGGCAGGCAGGGNACACAATTGTAAGAGTCACTAGTCAACTCTGGTCACTGCCTGCCCCCCCAACATGCCCACCAGGNACAATCGAAGACATTTGGGTTTCCTTGAGGTCATGAGAGTTGCTGTCGGTCAAGGGCTCCAATACACCAGACACCTGTTCCTGTCACATGCTCTCTCTTAATCCCATGACTACCCCATGATGGAGGTACTGGTATCATCCCCATTTGACAGATGAAGAAAAATAATTCTGGGGCTTGAAACACTTGGCAAANGTCACGTGACTTCTCTGGCTGACTCTCAAAATGGTTGTGAAAATCAAATGAGAAAAGGCAAAGAATTTGGGCTTTAGAACACCATGTGCAATGGTAACAAGGAGTGTGGGATATTAGATCCAGGTTAAGAAGATGCCAGGACTTCAAGGCATTCTGGGGAACCTTCTAGAAGGTCATTTCCAAGAGGATTGGGACTATATTAGCACTTAGCAGAGTTCCTAGCACATAGTCCATGCTCAACAAAATGAGTTTTCTAAATAAATCAGTGCACATGGAAGGAAGAAGAGTCCGAAGTAGGCCAGGGAGGGGAGTTTACCAGTCTGTGGCATCTTTGGGTTCTCCTTTGCCACCAAGTCCGCAGTGACAGCCATAGGGCCAGTAGTTGAAGAAGGCTCTCTTCCCGGTCAGACGTCTGATCATCTTGTTCAGGTTCAGGAGCCCTCCCTGGGTTGGAGTCATACCTGCCAAATATCCAAACAAGAAAGAAAGGGGTGAAGGTCATGGGGGTGCCAGGGTCCCAGAAGGGGTGGGGCTCAACTGTGCTGGGCCCAGCCAGGGACTTGAGATGACTGTGTTATCAAATAGTGGCCACTGCTCCTGGTATTTGAAAAAATGTGGGCTAGGGTAGTGTGGCTTGGTGATCGAGTGTAAGCTTAAAGGGTGTCAGCCCCGAGTTTTGTGCNCAGAACCAAGGAGGTAAAATAAAAAATACAGTGACTGGAACTGAGTCCTTAGTAACAGGTCTTTCAGGTACTCATTGCCTGATTCCATGCCCTTTTAAAGGTTTATTATTATTTTAACTGTGTGTGTGTGTGTGTGTGTGTGTGTGTGTGTGTGTGTGTGTGTGTGTGTGTATGCATGGGCACATGAGTGCACGTGCCTTCAGAGACCGGAAGACAGCGTAGAATCATCTGGATCTGTAGTTACAGGTGCCTGTGAGCAGCCTGGGTGCTGTGAATCAAGCTTGGGCCCTCGACAAGACCAGCACGTACTCTTAACCCCTGAGCCGTCTCCATCCCTTTTTAAATAAATAAACGTTTAGTTTGGAACAGCTTTAGGTGTACAGAAAAGTG
>LZPO01075859.1:812846-829228 GCA_001675575.1 Neotoma lepida | reverse complement strand
CCTTTGTTTTAGACAGAGTTTTACTCTGTGGCCCAGTCTGGTTTCAAGGTTGTAGCCCCTCTGCCTCGCCCTCATGAATGGTAGGATTACAAACTACTCTACCGGCTGCCCCTTTGTTTCTTGACTCAATCAACCAACTAGTATTCATTTGTGAGAAAGCCATGTACATGTGAAGTAATTAGCTGGGCATGGTGGCTTATGCAGTTCATCCTAGCACTTGGGAGGCTGAGGCATGAGGGTGGCTGCAAGTTCAAAGCCAGTCTGGGCTTCATAGAGAGCTCACGAGTGTTGGGCCACCAAAAATTATCTCAAAAGCAGAACAA
The DNA here is from genome assembly GCA_001675575.1 of Neotoma lepida. NCBI lineage: Eukaryota > Metazoa > Chordata > Mammalia > Rodentia > Cricetidae > Neotoma > Neotoma lepida. Next base: position 828,905 of record LZPO01075859.1, on the reverse strand, counting down.
GACAAAACAGAACGCCCCCACCCAATAATAAATTTTAAAAAGGAGAAAAGTACTCAACAGCAGACAGACTAGAGGCTTCTGGCATATTCTTGTTTGTAGAAGTCACTTAGCGGAGGGGTGATTGGCATTCAATAAATGGGTGTGGGGATGAGCACTCCTGTGAAACCATCACTCCTGTGGAGGCTGCAGGCATGCCCATGGCCTCCAGCATTTCCTGTGACTGGCTGGCTCTTGGCAGGCCTCCATCTGCTCAATACTAGGCCCACGTGTCTCTTTAACCGAAAGCAACCTTCTAGATCAGGTTCTCCATAGGGCCTGCGGCCACCTCCCCATCTGACCTGTCTTGGGCAGGAGGCACAGTAGCTGGGTCCAGAAGTCCTCTGTTGGTCCCAGAAGGCCACAAACAGATATTCAAAACTTCTGCCTCACTGTTGCCCCTATACATTTAGCAGAGTCAGGGCACNCCTGGCAGAGAGACCTCNCTCGGGTTCTGCCTCTTTCTTTTACCAGCTCTGGAGCCCCAGAAAAAGATTTTGCTGTCATGAAGTTTAGTGTCCTCATTTGCAAACCAGGGCCAAGGGTTTCTCCCTGCTGTGGTTGCTGGGAGATTCTGAGGTAAGTTGATCAAAGCACACCACATCTAGCCACCCAGTGAAGGATGCGGTGGAGAGGGCTCAGGAGATGGGATTGATTCAATGCAGAATGAGTGAAAGAGCCTGGCCTTCCCATTGTCCCAGCAGATCAACCTGGAGCAAGTTGATTCNCTCTGCCCTTTCTATTACTCCTGTGTGAGACAACTTGAGAACCGTACCCACAGAATAGGAATGTTGTAAGGTGTGGAGTCCATGTGTGTGTAGTCTAGAAAGCACCGCCATCGGCTCATGCTTGGCCCTCTTATGGAGATACTGAGAATCGAGAGGGCCTTTAAAAGGTGGGGCAGGCCATCGTGGTGCACACCTGTAATCTCAGTACTAGGGAGGCAGAGGCAGGAGGCTTAATGAAAGTTTGAGGCCAGTCTAGTCTATATAACAAGATCNAGGCTAGCATGAGCTGTATAGCAAGACCTATTTCAAAAACAAAAACAAAAAAGAGGTGAAGCCTCGTGGGAGGCCATTATCACCCCTCCCTGTCTTGGGCTGCCTGTCTTGCTGAGTTAGTGCTCCCTCTCACAGGTACTCCTCCACACTCCTTCACAGCACCAGTGACTGAGGTGTGACCTAGCCAAGAAGGCCTTCACCACAAAGAAATTCGCAGAGCCACCTAGTCTTGGATTTTTAGTCTTCTGAAGTGTGAGCTCACTCACCTCTTTTCTTTATAAAAGGTCCAGCCTCGGGTCTTTCATTACAGTCACAACAAATAAACTAATCTGGGACATGAACAGGCTCTGGTCCACAGCTGGAGGTAAATAAATGTTAGCTGAGGTTATCCTCATCATCAGCTTCATCTTCATCCTCATCCTCATCCTCACTGCTTAAGGTACCCAGAATAAACAGCTAAGTCCCTCTTCTGTGCTGTCTAATCTACTGTTAATCTTATCTGATGTCTATCTTAGTTCCGTATATTTTCTCTATGTATAAATTGATCTGGGTCTATTTTTTTATACCTTCTGTGTTTTTCACTTTGTTTAAGCTTTCTTTTATCTTTAGAAGCAGACAGGGTTTAGTTATAAACCTCAGTCCTACCATCTGGGTCATTTCAGTGTCCTTTTCTGTTGTTTGATGGTTTCTGTAGAGTAGGTTTTTAGAAGTGAGTCAGTAGAATCAGAAGGTGTGAAGATTCCAGTGAAAATCTGTGTGATTTTAGCAACCCCTCCCACAGCTCCTGCTCCAGCCGAAGTGCCCTTGCGTGTTTCTGGACACTGTCAGGAAGTTCACAGCTTGTTTCCCTGGTCACAGCTGCGAAGACTCTTGCTAAGACTGTTAGACCACGGGCCAGCACANTCTGCAGCTGGTGTNTGGAAGGGAAGAGGAAGGACCNTGANCCTCAGAGACAAGACTCCACTACAGNAGTTACCANTGAGGGCTGTGAGACAGCTTCATCATTAAGGAGTTTGCCATGCAAGCATGGGAATTTGAGTTTACTCTCCAAACACCCATGTGAAAAAGCCAGACATAGTGATGCACGCCTGTAATGCCAGCACTGGAGATGGGGACAGAAGGGTCCTTGGGCTTGTTGGCTTTCGTGATTTCTCCATATCACGAAATGGAGAGCTCCAGGTTTAGTGAGAGATGCTATCTCAAAAGAAGAGATAGAGAGTGATCAAGAAAGCTACCTGATGTCAAACTCGGGCTTCCACACACATGCACAGGCCTGTGCACACATACATGAACTTGTAACACACACATGCACATAAAAAATGAAAAAAAAAAGAATAGAAAAAAGTTACCATTGTCCAGGCCTTCCTTTTCACCAAGCACTGTGTTATTACCTAATTTAACTCTCATAACCACACCAGGAAAGAAAGACTATTAATTCCCATTTCACAGAAGGGGAACTGAGACTCGGAGAGGTTAAGAACTATGCATAGTCACCCAGAAAGTACATGGCAGAGTTGGGGTTAGCACACAAGTCTGCTAGGGCCCCCTTAATGTAGATGTAGAGCATGGTTCAACATGTCTCACAGGAGTGTGAGACAAATAGGCACGTGTCACAGCATGGAGGAGCCTCCTGACCCTCCCAGCATGCACCGGGGTGGAAAAAGGAAGAACCAGCAGAGCCTGGATGCTGCTACCTCCATCCACTGCAGCAGCGTAAAGGGACCTTCTCCTACGACCCTCCCATGGGGTGAAGTCATGTCCTCCAGCCAGGATTAGAGTCTTTCCCTCCAGGAACTCCCTGCATAGCTCCATTTGCCAGACAGTCTCACTGACTAGATCTGTCTCCAACAAAAAGGCCTCTGATACAGTGTCCACTCAAGAGTCACATAGCAGGTGCCAACACTATAGAGGACACTGCAGCTGGGCTTCCTGGGGTGAGGGAGAGCTCAGATGAGGGAGGCTGAGTTTGTCTTTGGTGGGAGTGTGATGGCATCATCCATCCATACCAAGCAGAACCCAAGGAAGTGGGTCAGACCACAGGAGCCACTCTGATGGCTGTCACTGCAGAATGCATAGGTGTGTGTCAGCCCAGCCACTCACTAAGATACCAGGTCAGTGGACCATGACACACAGGGACCTGATGAGCCTCCCATACATAAGGACAGGAAAGGGGGTAACTCCAGGGAGAGACTCCAACTCTGTGGTATTCCAGAACTGTCCAGGTAATCTGCACTTGCATGAACCCAGATGACAGTGACTCACAGGTATGTGTGGTGACTTCTCAAGGGGTTACCAGAGGTGCTTGGAGGTGTTGTATTTTTACTGCTTGGTTATGTGGGTGTTCACACTGCCAAAACTCATAAAACAATTACAGTTTTTGCTCTTTGCCACACATGTGTTTCCTATACATCTGAATAGTAACAAAGACTGAAAAATAAATGTGGGGGGTGGTTTCTGGGGAGATAGCTCAGTCAGCAGAGTTCTTATACAAGCATGAGGGCCTGAGTTTGGATTCCCAGCACCTGCATACAAACCAAGTGTTGTGGCTGCATTTGTCATCCCAGCGCTGGGAAGGTGGAGACAGGTAGATCCCTGGGGCTCACTGGACAGGCAGCCTAACCTAATGGATGAGCCTCTACAAGCACATGCGTGCACACACATACACACACACACACACACACACACACACACACAGAGAGAGAGAGAGAGAGAGAGAGAGAGAGATGAGGGGGCAATGGAGTCAACAGCAGAAAGGACTTCAGGGAACCTTCTAGATGGCCAGATGTCCTGACTTATGAACAGTGGCTGCTCCCCCATCAGACAGCTTCATAGCACAACCATCTTAATGATGCTGCTACATTTCTCAGAGCCTCAAATTTCCCATGTGAACAGTGGGGTTCAGGGGGGCCCTATAGGGAAAGCTATAGGTGGAATGATTGGCATGCAGTAGTTTGTAAATTACTGAGTGACACTTGGTGCCCCCTGCCTTCCAGGAATGAGGCTTGGAACTGACCCATGGAAAGGGCTGTGACACCCAGGCCAGAGATCCTCATTTCTAGACGAGAGTTGGTCACATGCAAGGGGATTTCCACTTCAACTTCTCGGTTCATCCAGGGTGACCCAAGATGCTCTTCGGGGGGTTGGTTTAGTGGGTAAAATCTCTAGTCATGCAAATCTGGTAACCTGTTGATTTCCAGAAACAGCATAATAAAGCCAGACTCTGCAGCACTCATGTATGATCCCAGCGCTCTTACATCGAGATGGGAGATGAAGACAGGAGAATCAGCTAGAAGCTTGCAAGGGAGCATAGGTACACTGGGCAACAGAAGGAACAAGAAACGAGTCCTGCAAGGTGGAGGCGAGAACTGACTCCTGAAAGCTGTCCTTAGATCTCCACAGGCATGTGGTGGTAAGCGCATGCCAACCCCACACACAAATAAATAACAACAACAACAAAAAAAACCCAAGCTCTTTCAAAATCCTTAGCATTCCCCACAGCCAGAAGCTGGAAGGTGGGCATTGCTGGGAGATTCTTGCTTGTTTGCTGCCCCTGCCCAGTCCCTGCTTCCTTCCTCAGGGCCCGACCATCAGCAGGAGGCCCTGGGGAGACACAGCCACAGACCCTGACTCCCTTCTTGCTCATTTTTGAAGTGGGGCAAAGGGAAATGATAGCGGTCAGCTGGGGAAGCCATCCTGAAGAGTCCATGCTGTGGGCTGAGAACAGTGGTCAATGTGCCTAGCACACAGCAAGTGCCTGAGAACCAGAGCTGCTAATGTGCTTGTCAGTATTGGCCCGTGGGAAGCAAAGGGGACACTTTNAAGAAATTTCACAGGAGCCAAGGAAACGAATCTGTTCAGCAGATACTTCCTGAGCACCCATTGTGTGCAGAGGGTAGAAAAGGAAGAGCAGGGAAAGTCCTTGTCTGCTAGGGCCTTACAGTGTCCCCAGAATGTCCAGACGCTGTCAAGCTAGGACCTGTGCTCCTTGCAGACAGCTGGTGGCTCTTTAGGGAAGTAATGACAAGGCTTTGTTTGTTTATTCAAGGATGCAGAGGATGCCAACTTATGCAAGTAGGACAAGAAGGCAGGGGCAACAGTTTAAAATCATTAATCAAATCCCACAGTGACCTATGACCCAGAGGCAAGATGAATAAGGAGGGACATGCTATTAAATCTATGGGAAATGACAGCCCTCTGGCATGCACAAACTTCCCCTTCCTCCAGGAAGCCCGTCTGTATTTTTATTACTTTCCTGGGTTCTCTCAGTGCCAGCATCACTCACTTCTCAAAGGACGGTTTACCTGCTGGCTGTGTCCTTCTAGAAGAGAGAGTACTAGGAGATGGGTATGATGGTGTGAGGCTGTAATCCCAGCCCCTGAGAGGCTGAGGCAGGAGGATCACAAGTTCCAGGCTAGCCTGGGCTACCTAGCACGTCCCAAGGCAGATGGACCCTTCCTCAAAACAAAAACACCCAAAAGGACAGAGGAGAATGACCACATGAGGAGCCAGGAAAGAAGCATGACCCGGAAAGAGGCCTCAGAAAGACCAATCCCTACCTTCCTTTTAGCTCAGACTTACAGCTTATACAGCTGTGAAAAATAAATTCCTAGGCTTGGGGAGATGGTCTGCTCAGTAAAAGGTTTGCCGCACAAGCCCTAGGGAAAGTCTGTGTTTGAATCCCCCAGCACCCACATAAAAAGCCAGTCATGGTGACACACGTAATCCCAGCACGGGGTGGAGGGGTGGCAGAGAGGATACCAGGAGCTTGCTGGCCAGACTAGCGAGTGGAATTGGTGAGTTCTGGGGTTCAGTTAGAGACCCTATCTCAAAGACTAAAGGGAGAGCAACCTCTGGCCTCTGTGTGCACAAACATGCATGTATGTGCTCTCTCTCTCTCTCTCTCTCTCTCTCTCTCTCTCTGTTTAGTCCCATGGTACGTTGTAATGGTAGCCCTAGAAAACCCATAAAGGCATTGGGGAACCCCAAGAAAATAGTGTAAATGTAAGGGGGTCCTCCTGTGAGTNTGTTGCTGGTAGATTATTTATCTGTCCCCATCACAAGGCACAACATGGTCCTTGCAGAGCAGCAGGTCTGAGGCAGCCGGGCCCTCAAGGAGATGCCCATGCAGGACTGAGATGCATACATAGCTAGCTCCCTGCCTCAGTTTCTACCCCCACAAAATGGGAATGATGACCTTTGAGACCGCCTTCTTCCAGAGTTAATGATTAGAGATCATTTAGTCAGTTATAGAAATACAAAATGTTTTTTGAAAATTAGTTTTATTGAGGTATAATTTCTTTCCTTTCTTTCATTCATTCTTTAAAAAANTTTTTTTTTCTGAGACAGGCTTTTATTTATCCTTGATTGGTCTCAAACTTGTTAAGTAATTGAGGATGACCTTGAATTTCTGATCCTCCTGACTCCATCTCCCAAGTGCTGTGATTACAGGAATGAGCCACCAGGACTTGTGTCATATAGTGCTTGGCATTGAATTCAGAGCCTTTTGCATGGTACACACGTGATTTACTGAGCTACACCCACCCAGTCAACATTGAAGTATAATGTGTATAAAATAAAATGTATCTACTAGTAGTTTGGCTAATTCAGATGAAGACACATACCTGGAGAACTTCCTTAATCATTAGCATTTTCATTAACCTTCCCCCAAATCCACTCCTCCCTGCTCCCCCCATTCTCCACCCCTACCCCACTTCCATACCCCCACCCTCAACACACCCCTGCCAAAATTTCCCTCCACATGAGAAGTTAGTTTCGTTCCTTCTTCAAATCTAAGACAACCACTAACCCATCTCCCCTCTCTATAGAAAGGGCTGTGTTGTAAAATTCTCACAGTGTACCTGTAACCCCAGCACAAGGAGGCAGAGACAGACAGATCCAGGGGAAGCAGGAAATGGCTTGCTGGCCAGCCAGTTTACCCAAATAGCTGAGCTCTGACAAACCCCGTGCGTGTGCGCATGCGTGCNTGCATGCATGTATGTGTAAGTGTGTGTGAGTGTATGTGTGCATATGAGTGTATGTGTGCATGTGTGTGTGAGTGTGTGTGGGGCCACAGGGGGTTAAAGCCAGGGCCTGGTTTACACACCAGTCAAGCACTCTACCACCACTGTAGCCCTCAGTCCCCAGTTTCACTAAGTTCNCAGGCCAGGTTTGAACTGGCTTTGTCACTCAAGCAGATTTTGAATCTGTGATCTTCGTGCCTCAGCCTCTCAAGTAGTAGGGACTATAGGCTTGTGTCACTTGACCCTGCTTAGATGAGTCTCTGGAGTTTCAGGCAGATGGAATCATCCAGTTTGGGGACCTTGTCTCTGCCCACCTTCCCTTGGGATCATATAATGTTTCTGAGGTTCAGTCATGTTGTTGCATGTATGGGTGGGTTGTGAATTGTGTCCCTGAGTAGCGTCTTGTGGGCTGGTCATACAGATGTACCATAGTCCTTTTGTCCTTTCTTCAAGTGATAGACATTTAGACAGCTTTTAGTTTGGTTGTCACAAGGTGAGCAAGGCTTCAGGAGACACTTGTGAGGAAGGCTCTGGACTGAACACGTGCTTGTGCTCTGCTCTCTGTGTAAACACCAGGGAGTAGAATGACTGTCGTATCGTGAGTCTGTGTTTTTTTGATAGGAAATTGCCATACCATCTTCAAAGGCTGCTCAATTTTCATTCCCTCTGGAGTGTGTGTTCCAGCTGTCTGATGTCCTCACTAGAATGTGCCAGTCTTCTTAAACCTCAGACATGCTAACAGGAATGTCTCTCTCTCTCTCTTTCTCTCTCTCTCTCCTTTCCTCATTATAGTATCGTTCTCTGTCTGTCTGTTTGTCTCTCTCTCCGTCTATCTCTCTCCTTTCCTTATTATAACATTATTGAAATAAGACTGAGATAAAATAAATCACACATATTGCCAGAAACCCGTATCTGTGAGTTTTACTCCCATGGCTTGGGCCAAGCAGGGATCAGGAATATTGGTGGAGCAGCTGGAGAGATGGCTCAGTGGGTAAAAGATGTAGGGCTCTTCCAGAGGACCTGAATTCAGTTCCCAGCACCTGTGTCAAGCAGCTCAAACTATCTGTTAACTCCAGCTCCAGGGGATCCAGTGCCCTCTTCTGGCCTCCATGGCCTCACGTGCACATACCCACACAAACACACACATATCTATAATTAAGAATAAAACAAAATATTAAAAATATTCAGGGAAATTTTGTGTATGCACTAAACACACAGAGATATTCTCCTGTCTCTCTGTTTTTTTCTTGGCAGCGCTGGGGATTGAACCTGGGACCTCATGCATGCTAGGCGAGCACTCTACCTCTGAGCTACACCTCCAGTCAATGGATTTTCTTTTCCTGTTATTAGTCCCTAAAATAACTATTTATGGGGCAGGAGATATGGGGCAAAGTGCTGGCTTGACAGGCTTAAGGACCCAAATTCAGATCCCTAGCACTCACACAAAAGCCAGGCATGGTGGTGCATGCCTGGAGCCCTAGCCTTGTGGGTGAGGATGCTACAGGCAGATCCCGGAGCCTCACTGCCAGCCAGGATTGCCAACACAGCAATCTTCAGGTTCAGTGGGAGACCTTGTCTCAAAATATTAGATGGAGTGTGATAGAGAAATAAATATACCTCTGGCCAATCTCTGGCTTCTATCTGCACAGGCGAGCACATTTGTACACACACACATGTATATAAGACAGACAGACATACACATATACAGATAGACAGACACAAAGCTATTTATATTATACATGATCTAAAGGTCATTTATTAAGTGATTTATTTATTTTTGGATTTTTGAGGCAGAGCCTCACTATGTAGCCAAGGCTGGCCTGGAACTGGCTGTGATATTCCAGCCTCTGCCTCCTGAGGGCAAGGATTATAGATGTGCACCACCATGACTAGCTTCTAGAGCTGATTTAAAGTGATTTAAAGGAGATGGGCAGAATTGTGCACATTATATGCAAACACTAAGCCATTTTATGTAAGTAAAGTGGAATTGAGTATCCACAGGTTATGGTATTGGCAATGGGTCCTGACCCAGTCTCTCCCACCCCAAGGATAGCAAGGCCTGGCTAGGTTTAAAACATCCAATTTAGGGCTGGAGAGATGGCTCAGCGGTTAAGAGTACTTACAGCTCTTGTAGAAGATCTGAGTTGGGTTCCCAGCAACCACAGCCTGTAACTCCACCTCAGGGGGATTCTTTTATGGCCTCTGTGAGCACTGCACTCACACACACACACACACCACACATACACACATAGTTAGAAAGAAAATCTTTTTTAGAATGTGCAATTTGCCAAGTGATGCCTGCATGCATCTGTGAAATGACCGTCACAATGAAGGCGGTGAACATATCCATCACCCCCTAAAGTTTCCTCACTACCCCAGTTGGCTTCCAGGCAACCACTCATTTGCTTATTGGTACAGACGATTTTGCATTTTCTGGGAAATTGCACGGAAATGGAATCACACCGCATTTACATGTTTTGTCTGGTTTTACTCTGCAGAATTATCCAGAGACTCATTTTTGCTGCTGCATGCCACTTTTCAGTGCTGAGTAATATTCCCTGGTGCAGACATATGGAATTCCTTATCTAGTTACCAAATCTCTAGACTGTGGGTTGTTTGGACAAATGTTTTCATTTCTCTTGGGAAAGCATCTGGAAATGGAATGGCTGGGTTATTATCATTTCAAGAAAATACCTGGACTGAGGGGGGATGCTACTTAGAAGTACATTGCTGTGTGTGGCCTGTACTCGATCTCTAGCAGAACAGAGAGGGGAAAGAAGAGGAGAAAGAGGAGGGAGAGGAGGAGGTGGAGAGGAAGGAGGAGGAGGAAGGAGTGTCAAGCAATTCTCAGCACCTTCCCCACATGCTGATTTACTATTGACATATCTTCTTTGGTGAAATCCCTGTTCAAGTATTTGTTCATTTTTAATGGTCTCCTCTCTCCCCCACCTCCTGTCCCTCTCTCTCCTTGTCTCCTCTTTTTCTCCATGCTGCAGATTGAGTCCATGTGTCAAGAGTGTGAGGTAAATGCTCTACAATCCAGCTACACCCCAAGCTCTCCCATTTTCTTGAGAGGACCTCGGAAAAGACAAGAAGTCAAGGGTCCATGAAGTCTAATGCGCTGGATATTTTCTCTGATGTGTTGTGCTTTCTATGTTGTATCAAGAGCTCTATAAAACACCAGGTCACAATGATACCCTCTGCTGTGTGCATTTGTCTTAAAGATTTGATCTCTGTGAGTTTGAGGCCAGCCTGGTCTACAGAGCAAGTTCCAGGACAGCCAGGGCTGCACAGAGAAGCCCTGTCTGGAAAAAAAAAATGCAAAATATTTCTTTTATTTTCAACTGTGTGTGTGTGTGTGTGTGTGTGTGTGTGCATGTTATCAAATCCCCTGGAATTGGAGCTACAGGTGTTTGTGAGCCACCTGATGTGAGTTTTGGGAACCAAGCCCAGAGCCTCTGTAAAAACTGTGTTTTTTTAATTCATTTATTTTATGTGTATGGTGTTTTGCCTGCATGTGTGTGTACCATGTGTGTATAGTGCCCATGTGACCATAAGAGGGCATTGGATGCCCTGTGACTGGAGTTACAGAGGTTATGAGCTGCCATGTAGATGCTGGGAATCGAACCCGGGTCCTCGGCAAAGAACAACCAGTGCTCTTCTTAACTACTGAGCCATCTCTCCAACCCCTGGGTTTTGGTTTTTGTTTATTTATATGCTTGTTTTTTCCTGAGACAGGATATCATGTAGCCCAGGCTGGCCTTGAGCTCTTGGTCCTAGATCCTCCAACTTCCAAGTAGTGAGATTACAGGAGGGCATCACCATGCCCAGCCTGTTTTCCTTTAGAAATTCCCTAAGCTAGACCTTACATGTAGACCAGCAACACCATTTNCAAAAGTATTTATTTCTTTAATATATATAAAATGCATACAACATCAAATCTCCCATCATAACCATTTCAACTGTGCAGCGTCCTGGCCATCAGTACATTCACAGTGTTGCTCAACTGTCCCCGCCATCCGCCCACAGAACTTTCCATCTTGCAAAACTGAAACTCTACTCCCAGTGAGCAGCGAGAGTTCCCACTCCACTCCTGGTCCCCAGAAAGCACTACTCTCCTCTTTGGCTTCTGTGAATCTGAACACTCCCGGAAGTTGGACTCTACAGTGTTTGTCTCTATGACTGACAATTCAAGTATTTCATTATGAGATTAATGTCCTCATGGTTTGTTCACATTGTGAGATTTGCTGGGACTTCCTTCCTTAAGGCCAAACAAAATGATGCGTCCTCAAAGGCAGCTTGCTGAGTATATATAATGTTCTTTCATGTATTTATTATTTTTTTTTTGAGATAAGCTCTCACATGGCCCAGACTGGCCCCAAACTCAAGATGTAGGAGAGGATGGCCCTGAACTTCTCAAGATTGAGGATGCATGCCATCACCATCCTTCGTTTATGGGAACTGAACTCAGGGCTTCATAGGTGCTAGGCACTCCTACCACCTGAGCTACGTCTCCAGCCCTTAATTCAATTTTCTTTTTGTTTTCTCAGCAGTGCATCATGTAGCCCAGGCTGGCCCAAACCCTTGGTCCTCCTACTTCTATATCCCAAGTGTCTGGGATTGTAGACGCGTGCTACAGTAGACAGCTTTGATTTTTTTTGTAATCATATTTATGTAACCATGACCAAGATCTAATTTTAGACACCCCCAAACGAAACTCTACCGACAGCAGTCACTCTCTGCTCTGCTCTGCTCCGCCACACACTCCCTCCCCTCAGCCCTAGTTAACTAACCTATTTTCTTTCTCTGTTGCCTGCTTCAGATCTGCATGAAATGAATCATCACACAACATATTGCCTTCAGTGACTGCTTCTCCTACCTGACATTTGTTTCACCCATACTGTGGCATTTACTGACGCTGGATTCCTACGTTTGTTTGGTGTGTCCATGTATGTGTTCTTGTATGTATGTATAATTTGTGTGTATGTATATAGATGTGTGTGTGTGTAGGTTAGAGGTCAACATTGTGTCCTCCTCACCCCCTCTCCACTTAATTTCTCAAAAGAAAGTCTCTCAATGAACCCAGAGCTTAGCCACACTCACTGACCAGTAAGACCCATGGGCCTTCCTGTCTCTACCGCTCAGAGCTGGAGTTACAGGCACGCACAGCTGTGCCTGGCTTTTATGTGAGTGCCTGGCTCTGACTCGGGGCTTCATGCTTGTGTGGAAAGCATCTACTGGCCAAGCTGTAGACTGCAGCCTCAGTAGTGTTCTCAATGACTAGATAACAGGTCCTAGGATAGCTAGACCACATTTCACACATCCATCGGTCCATGAACAGGTATTTCTCCCTCACTCTTGGTTATAACGCACTGTGATTGTGAACAGTGTACACATTTCCCGTGGACACCTGTTTTTGTATTTTGTGGGTGTAGACCCGGAATGGGACTTCTGCTTCACATGGAAAACTCCACACCTAAGGCTTTGAGGGAAGGTCACACTATTTCCAAAGCCATGCGAGGGCTCCCAGGGGTTGTCACAGTCTTCTCACCTCCCTTTCTCATCGCAGCTGTGTTAGTGGGTGTGAGGTGTTTCCTCGGGGTGGCCTTGATTTGTATTTCTCTGGTGACTAATGATGTTAAGTACCTTTCCATGAGCTTATTGGTCATCCGTTTATCTTATCTGGAGAACTGTTCAAGGTCTTTGTCATTTGGAAACTGGGTCGTTATAGCTTCACTGTCGGCTTGTGCGAGTCCTCACATGATTTTCTCCCACTCTGTGGGGTATCTTTTTACTTTCTTGTTGGTATAGTTTGCAGCAGAGAGTTTTAAATTCTGATGGAATTCATTTTTTTAACGGCTTTTGTGTTANTGTAACACTATTTAGGAAACCATCGCCTATCCCAATACCACAGAGATTTACTCCCACACTGAGTTTTTGCTGGTTTTGTTTGCTTGTTTGAGGCAGGGTCTTGCTATGCAGCCTGGGCTAGCCTCCACTCATTGGCTGACCTCCTGTCTTTGGTTCCCCAGTGTGGGGATCACAACCACATACCACCATACCTGGCTGTCTCCTAAGGTTTTATACTTTACATTTAGGTTTCTGGTTCATTTTGAGTTAACTTTTTTAAAAAAGATTTATTTTAATTTTTAATTATGTGAATGTGTGGGGATCTCTGTGTGTGTATATACACATGAGTGCAGTGCCCTCAGAGGCCAGAAGAGGGCGTTGGATGCCCCAGAGTTACACGGGAGTTACACTACAAGCAGTTGTAACTGAACTTCTGATCTTCCTGTCTCCACCTTCTCCACCTTCTAAGTACCAAGATTGCAGATGCCTGCCATCATCCTCAGTTTATATGGTGAACTGAACTCAGGGTTTCATGCCTACTAGGCAAACACTCTACCAAGTGAGTTATGTCTCCAGCCCTTAACTCAATTTTCCTTTTGGATTTTTTTGAGCAGGGCCTCTTGTAGCCTTAGGCTTCAAACCCTAGATCCTCCTACCTCTACTTCCTAAGTGTTTGGGATGTTAGGTGTGTGCTACTAAGCCCAGCTTCAATTTTTTAAAATTCACATTTATGTAACCATGACCANGATCTAATTTTGGACACCCTTAAATGAAACTCTACCAATGGCAGTGACTCCCTGCTCGACTCTGCCACACACTCCCTCCCTTCAGCCCCAGTTACTAACTTAGTAGACTCAGGTGCTGGGACTCAAACTTAGGTTCCTTCACAAGAGCCTCGGACACTCTTTACTGCTGAGCTATCTTCTCTCCAGCGCCCATTTTGAGCTAATTTTTGTGGGTGGCATGAGGAAGGGTTCAGCCTCATTCTTTTGATCATAGATATCCAGCTCTCCCTTCTAGATTTGTTAAAAAGAATGCTTTTTCTCTACTTATTGAATTAGCATCTTGGTTGAATTACGACCCATTTTTTAATTTTTATTTTATTTTTCGAAACAGGGTCTCATATAGCTCAGACTTGCCTCAAATTCAGGATGTAGCTGAGGATGACCTTGAACTTTTGATCTTATACCTCCACAGTGCTGGGGTTCTGGGTATATGTCACTCCACCAGGTTTATGTGGTGCTGAGGATCAAGCTCTGGCCTTCAGGTCTACTCAGCAAGNTCTCTAGCAACTGAATTACACCCCAACCCCTTACTTAAAATCTATTTAAATTTGGTATATGGTGACAGGTAAGGTTTAAAATTCTTCTTCTGTTTTTACTCTTTCTTTCCTTTATTTTCCTTTTAATAGTTGACAGGAATATCCTCAGTCCTTGTAATTTCTGTATGAATTTTAGGAGGGGCTTGCTGAACCCAGAAAGAAAAGCCTGCTAAGGTTTGGTTGAAAGTACACTGACATTGACCCCATAGGGCCCGGGGAGGAACTGGCTTCTCAGTGACACTGAGTCTCCTGACTCACCACCGTGGACTAGACCATGGCTTATTTTGGGTTTATTTTGGTCTTTTTTGATCCTGCCGAACATTATTTTAGTTTTCAGTGTGCACGTTTTCCATGTCTTTATCAGTTTCATCCATAGATATTTGATATTTTTTGGTATTTTTATAAATGTTTTTAGGTTTTCAGTTTCTAAACATTCATTCCCAGCACGTAGACATAACAACTGTTGCTATTTTTGAATTTTCATGTTCTATTCTGTGAACTGGCTAAACTCAGTGTATGAATTCAATATGTGTGGATTCTACAGGGTTTTGTTGTTGTTGTTTGTTTGTTTGTTTTGTGACAGGGGCTTACATTCCCTGGCTGTTTGGGAACTCAACACAGATCAGACTGGCCCTGAACACTCAACCTTCCTCCTGCTTCCCCCTCCTAAGTGCTGAGATCACAGTGTGAGCCACTTCTTCTTTTAAAATGTTAAACAGGGATTGCACTGCTTGAGCACAGAGACCAGTTTGTACAGTTGGAGCAAAGCTGTAGGTGATTCATCTTCCCGGGGAAAGAGGAGGACTCAAGTGATACTGAGTGGATGGATGGGTTCATCTCTTTATCATCCAGAACCATTCAGAGCTTAGTGCCCTCATCCTAATGGTAGGAGTTTCTCAGACCCAGGCACGCATTTTCGTTTTGTTTTTGAGACCCAGTCTCACTACTAGTTCTGGCTGCCCTTGAACTTGTGATCTTCCTGTCTCTGCCTGCTGAGTGTTGAGTCTACAGGCAGACACCACTTGTCATGCCTGGCTGGGCCCAGGCTTCTCTAACTTCACCACAATGCATACGGTGTTCTGTCTTGTGAGTCCTTCAAGGTCACACTGATAGGTGAGGGAGTCGGGCCCTTCTTAACCAGTTTATAAACTTGCTCCTTCCTGTCATCAGATGTCAATTTCAGCCAAGTGAAGGCACTATTGTGACAGGGCAGGACCGTGAGCACACAAGTAGCAGTGGCAATGGTCGGGCAGGAATCCTCAGGTGGATTATTACTCTGAGGCTAACAGAAGCATTCTTTTGTTGTTGTTATTGGTGGTTGTTTATTCTTTGAGGCNGTGTCTCTCTTTGTAGCACAGGCTGGCCTCAAACTCTTGGGAGACCTGCCTGCCTCTGCCTCCTGAGTGCTGGGATTAGGCACACATGTCATCAGGTTCGGGGACTGATGCATCCTTTGTGGCTTTAATGTGTTTAATTTCTTTGTGCCTCTCTCTCCTAGCTCTCTTTACCTTACTGTACTAAATGCCCCCATTGCTGCCCCCCACCCGACTCCCCGAAACCCCAGTGCAGTGCTGAACAGACCCAGTGGGTAGACATCCTTGCTTCCTTCCCAGCAGGGGCATTCAGTTTTTCAGCCTCAGGTGTGACTTTGGCTGTGGTTTATCGGTCAAGTTGAACTTAGTTCTCAATTTTCTGACTCTTAAATTTTTTGTTGCCCAGAATGAATGCTGAATTTTGTCCCCTGGTTGCTCCTGAATGGCTTTGATTGCATCTGAGATATCTTAGACCTTTTCTTTTGAAATCTGTTAATGTGGTGTAATACACGTGGGTT
>LZPO01075859.1:792340-812703 GCA_001675575.1 Neotoma lepida | reverse complement strand
TGGGTTGTATTCTTAGTGTAAAAATCAACTTTTCATTCCTCGGATGAAGCTGGCTTGGCTATGGTTTACTTTTTTGTTTATATATTATTATAGACTCTGTTTGTGTTCAGGATGTCATTGGTCTGTACTCTTCCTTTGCAGTGTTGTTATCAGCTTTGGTATCAGAAAGGATGTGGCNCCAGAGGGTAAATTCAGCATTTCCTCACATAATGTCATGTAGGAACTCCTGTAAATCCTCGTTGTAGCCAGAATGGTGTTCTCTCAAAATTCACATGGCAAAGCCTCTTGAGCATTTTAGTCCAGTGTGTCAGAATGTATCTGTATTTGCAAAGAGTACCTTCAAAGGGGTAATTAAATTAAAATAAGTGGACCTGAACCCACTTGACTGTCCATAAAAACAAACGTCATAAATTCACCCCCCACAGTGTCTCTTTGCATCCATCTTTGGGAGCAGCTTAGGTTTGTATCTGGGGTTGCTNTCCNACAAGTGGAATTTCTGGGTGGACCAGTTTATTATTCACTATTGAGCACTTGGAGCTTGGAAGAGGAAGGTGGGAGTGGAGGAGCCCGCCCCTCCCCGGGGAGGATCGGGCCTGTCTGGAGACCTGCCCGACTTGTACCTCCACTAGAATTTTAGGGGTCCCAGGCCTTGGCTTCGGTCTAAATGCAGATGCTCCCCAACTCCTGCAGGCTGGAGGCTGTATCTTTTTTTGTAGTTCAGTGATCTTCCTGAGAGGTGGACGCAAACATGGAGGTAGAATTAGAACCCAGCTCCCTGCAGACACACGAGAGCAACAGCAGCCTTGCCAGGGCCAGTCTGAGACGGTAGAGCAAGCCTTGTCACACAGGCAAAACCCTGGGGCTCATTGAAAAAAGGAGGGCCCCTGCTCTCCAGGGTCCCCAGTCCGTGTCAAGATCCATCAGCCAAAACATACATGTACCCGCAAGGGAACGCACATGCAAGTACAAATTAGAGCCTTCCCGTGTNTGGACCTGTGACTGGAGGCTGTGGGGAACTTCCTGGGGACACAGACAAGAAACTGGGCAGAAGTGGGGGGAGGAAATGGGTGAGGGACAGTGAATGACACCTGAGATAGGCCCATTGGCTTGGGACAACCCAGAAGAGGAAGTCTGAAAAGCCTGAGGGGAAAGAGAAGCTTGGGGAGAGGAATAAGGCTGGGGGGGGGGTGACACCCCTTTCAGACCCTTGTCAACAGCATCAGAAACGCTGGAGGAGGAGAGATGTGTGGATGAGAGGATAATTGGAAGTTGGAAGTACCAGAGTCCAACAGGACTCTTTTCCCATCACCCCAACCCCCACACCCCATCCTGATTCACCCCAGGCCCTTGTCACAGTCCAGTCTTTAAAACTGAGCCCTGTGTATGCCTTGTAGCACAAACAGTTGACACTGGCAGTTACAATCCTTATTCCTGGAAGGAGCCCTTNGTACCCTGACTCCACAGCTGAAGCGGGGCACAGAACAGGGAAGGAAGCCCTCTGCCAAGGTCTCAGCCAGGAGATGGTAGGTTGGTGTCTGCTCAGGCAGCTCCCAGAGCTCACATCCTCTCTTCCCTCCTGTCCCCACACAGTGGACTACTGTGACAGGGGCCAGCCACACACACCCCACTCTCTAGAAACAGGCAAGTGATGCCAACACCCAGACTCACCAGGCTCTCTACCATCCTGGTACCACTCAAGGCACCAATGGTGATTTTCAAAGACAATTTTGGGGGTGTGTGACTATTTAGGAGTGAGGTAGGAAAGCTTGTTGCTGGGGCCTGGGGTGCTGTTTGAAGCCCTGAGGTGGTCTCTACCCACAAGGACAGGTTAAAAAGAACCCTGAGAGGCCTTGCTCCTGGCACTGCAGGTGAGCTGGGGGCTTTCTGCCAGAGGCACGTGCTTGAGCCCCCAACCCCAACCTGGGTCTCAGTCTAGGGGAGATGGCTGCCAACATGCTTATGGATGACTGGAACCCCTTTTTGGTGTGAGGGGGATTCTGTCCATCTGGACAGCAGACAGGTATGTGTCCACACAAAGCCCCCTCACCAGCAAGAGCTTCCTTCACTGGACCAGACTTGGGCTGCTCACAACTCTCTTCTCAAGTGGCCTCTGATGTTTCGGCTTCTCTGTGGGTCTCTGCAGGGTCCACTTTTAGCTACAGTCTTGTTGCAATGGTTCAGCTGGGATCTCCGTCGTCCCTCTCTGACGTCTCCCTGGGGTAATGCCTGATCACTCCACTGTTTTGGAAAAAGTTGTNCCGTCTGTTTAGCCGGAGCCTCTGCCCCTGTTGGGTCCTCTTGATGATTTTGTATTCACTCACACTTGTCTTTGCCTTGTTTTACACACTTCTTTTTCCTTTGAAAATATTATTTTTTTAATTCTCAAAATATCTTCTTTTATTTTGTGTGTATGTGCCTGAGTGCACATATGTCTACTGCATGCACTCGGGAGCCTGCAAAGGTCAGAATTAGCACTGGATCCCCAGGAACTGGAGTTACAGGTGGTTGTGAGCCACCATATGGGTGCTGGGAACCGAACCTGGGTCCTCTGCAAGGGTAGTAAGTACTTTTTAACTGCTGAGCCATCTCCCTAGCCTCAGTTTATTTTTATTTTATGTGTATTAATGCTTTGCCTGCATGTGTATGCCTGTGCCACTCATGCCTGGTACCTGAAGAAGCAGAATAAGGCACCAGATCCCTTGAAACTGGAGTTACGGGCAGTTGTGAGCTGTGAGTTAAGTGCTAGGAACGGAACCCAGGTTCTCTGCAAGAGCATCGAGTGCTCTTAACCACTGAGGCAACTCTCTAGCCCTTTCTCTCTCCCCTCTCTCCCCTCTCNCCCCTCTCTCTCTGAGACAGGGTCTTATGTTGCCCTGGGTAGCCTAAAGCTTGCTATGTAGCTGAGGGTGGACTTGAACTCCTGCTCCTTCCGTCTGTCTCCATCTCCCAAGAGCCAGGATTACAGGCATG
The DNA here is from genome assembly GCA_001675575.1 of Neotoma lepida. Lineage (NCBI taxonomy): Eukaryota > Metazoa > Chordata > Mammalia > Rodentia > Cricetidae > Neotoma > Neotoma lepida. The sequence continues at coordinate 809,733 of LZPO01075859.1, read as the reverse complement.
TGCCACCACAACAGGGTTTCTGCTGTGGATGGATCCAGACCCTCGTACACTCTGGCCACTTAACCCTCTTTGCCTTGTATTTGGAACTGAGTTCAGTCTCACTTGCTCACTACAAGGCTCTAGTAGAGTGGTCCCTACAAGAAGGGCCCTTGAAGAAAGCGCCTCTTGCTTTTCTTTGACAAGTATTGTTGAGTAACGTGGCCCTTGGCATCTTCCAGCTGGGGATGGAGAGCTTCAGCCTTGCTTCAGGTACAAGGGGTGGGGCTGCACCCCACTCCCAAGCCCAGGGGTGGGCAGGCTGATGTAGGGTGGAGATTTTACCAGCCTGGTGTGGGAAGGGCTGTGGCAGTGGGAGGGAAGAGGTGGAGCCAGCCTTTTCTAGGACAATCTGTCACCTGCCTCCTGCCCAGGGGCATTGCCCCAGCACTACCCTGCTAGTGTGTGTGGCAGTGTGAAGCTGGGGCCTGTTCCTCAGAGACTTCTGGGTATATCAAGGACCTTTCAAGCCCTATGTCGCTGGCCTCCCCAAATCCAAGACATGGCAGATGGGGCGCAGGCCAACCCCAAAGGGTTCAGGAAGAAGGTGCTGGTTAAACGCCCTGCTGGATGGAAGAGCCCAGGCCTCAGGGCCTCCTCTCCTTCCAGAACCTCCAGGTAGGTGATTGCTGCCCTGGAATGGAACATTCCACGGAGAAGGGCAGGGAGACGGGGAGGCGATCCACTCCTAGAGTCAGTTCCTCAGGAAGGAGAGCTCTGAGTGTCTGCATGTTGAGCAGAGGTGTGCCAACTGCATTCTGGTGCTAGAAGGACCTCTGGGACATTTACTCAACTTAATTCTGTTCTTGAAGCCCAGAGAGGCCAAGAGATCTGCCTGTGGTCCTTCAGCATTTGCAGAGCTGAATCTAGAATCCAGTGACCTGAGTCTCTCGATTTTAGGTTTTATGATCCAGCTGCCAGTTGGGGTCCCATGACTCGGGGCCTTGGAATATGGTCCTGAGAGCTGAATCTGGTGTGGGACAATGGCTTCCTGTCTTGGAGCTGAGAGTCAAGGGAAATTGGTTGTGGTGGCTCTGCCACCCTGGGGTGTGTTCCTCCCAGGAGATGCAGGCCAGGTGGGGAGGTGTTGGTCACTGGGCTAGGTGACAGCAATTAAGGCAAGAGAAATCATGGGTGGTGTCTTGAATGAGACCTGGCTATGCTTGGCTGGAGAAGAGGGATTCAGGCTGGGCTTTGCTCTCTCTCAGGTCCAGCCTGGGTATGAAGAAATTCTTTGCCATCGCAGTCCTGGCCGGCAGTGGTGAGCATGGCTCCCAGGAGACCTTTCTGACCCCCCTCTTACCCCGAGCCTTTCCCTAGAAGTGTGGGCTCTGTGTTATTCTACTGGCAGGCTATTCCTTCCTCTTTGGGCCTCCACTTCCCTGTCAGGNTTCAACCTCTCCTCTGGGGCTGTTTAGTTCTGGACACCTGTAAACAAGCCAGGGGCCTTCTTTTATGAGCTATGCTGAGCAGGTGCAGAGAGCTGAGCAAGCCTCGTAAACTGGTAGTGTTTGCCGTCATCGTGGACCTGAGCATATGTATTAGTGACTTTCCGTGCTGGCAGGAGTTAATGAGTTTGTGTGTAGCTAGATGCGTGTCTGTGCATAAGTGTAGGTGTGTCTGAGCATACACGATGTCTGTATGCTCCACACTTCAGTAAAATAAGGCTCATGGCTGGCACCTGGATGTACATCTGTGTTCATTGTGGTGTGTGTGTGTGTTATCACAGGGGGCATAGCTCTGTTGAAAGAGAGGGAGGGAGGAAGGGAGGGAGAGAGAGAGAGAGAGAGAGAGAGAGAGAGAGAGAGAGAGAGAGAGAGAGAGAGAGAGAGAGAGAGAGAGATGAGGGAGAGAATGAATATGTATTTGCCTGTAAACTTCTTTCCTAGGGCCTATACCCAGCACTTCATGGATAAGTTACTCACAGCATGGCTGAATGGGGCTCCTAACACAAGCTTGACCCTACTTGCACCCCCAAAGATAGGGTTCATTTGGCTAGACATGTGAAAGGGCTGATGCACTCAGACAANATGGCCTGTTATTTAGAAAACAATCCCTCATGTCTCTCCCAAACCACNGGTCTGAGGAGACTGAATATGAGCTATTTCTGCCTATGGACATGGCCTTAGCTCTGGCTACAGATTCTTTGAGTGCCGTGTGTGATAGTTTTGTGAGGTAAAGCAAGTGTGAGTGTGTGTTTGTAGGTGTGTGTGCTGGGGGATGTGAGATGAACAGTTATAATAAGGATGTGCAGGTGTGTCTCAGAATGAGATGTGGATGCTGTGTGTGTGTGTGTGTGTGTGTGTGTGTGTGTGTGTGTGTGTGTGTGTGCGAAGTGGGGAGTGTAAGGGCATATGTGTCTATCCCAAGCATAATCATAATCATGTATGTTTCTTACTTTTACCCTATGAGAGCTGGCAGTTGGGGGCCAGGAGCCCAGTGGTACATATACCCTACACCCAGGGTAAAATGCCTGTAGCTAGAGGAGGAGATGGGGCTTCTCTGTCAGGGGAGGAAGCAGCCAGGGCCTCACAGTGGCAACTGGGTACCTCAAGGCCCTTTGGGGTCCATCCAGTCTCCAGCTTTCCAATCCTGGGCATCCTGTCTCTCAGATCATTTCCTTGTCCATGGAAGGGGGAAGGTTGGAGGATGGGGGAGGGGGTGCCTAACTCCAGGTACAGCTGGAGCAGGCCAGAGTGGAGACTGTATGTACACAGGCTCCATACTGTGTGGCTTAGCATCCAGCTAAGGAACAGACAAGGCTCTGCCTGAACTCTGCTACTCCCAGCCTGGGCCACCGGGGCAAGCCTTTCACCTTCTGAGCCTTCCCTTTCTCACCCTGCAAATGGGGATAAAACCTCCTTCTTGTTGGTGAGTGGGTGAGTGGCTTCACCCAGGTAGAGACTGCAGGCCCCAGGCTCATGGCACTGACTCAGCACAGATGGCTCAGAGAGCCCCATACCCTACAGGGGACAAGAGAGGGAAGCAGTCGAGAGAGAAGGATGAATGGCTGGAGGGCTTGGCCGCNGTCAGGAAGCTGATTTTTGCTGGTGACAGAAGTGCCTTGGCATTATTGCTTACTCTGTATGTGCACTGTTTGAGACACCGACTCCAGGATGCTGGCAGGGATCCTAGCTCCCCTTCAGTTGCAGAGATAACAGACAGAGGTCAGGAAGGGAGTGGAGAGACCAGAATCAAACTCCCCTAACTCATGACAGTATGTGGCATTTGTGAAGCACTCTCAAGTGAACCGGACACTCAGGATGACCTCTTTGGGAAGTGGTCTCTGATCTNGTTAAGTTGCCCAGGCTGGCCTTGAATCCAGTCTATAGCCCAGGCAGCCCTTGCATGTTCAGNCCTCCTGCCTCAGACTATTTCCTGAGTAGCTGGAATGTGTACCACCCAATGTGGCTGAAATGTAACTCTGACTTTTAGTATTTTCACATTAATATGAGTTTATCAGAATGTGGCTCCATCAGAAGCCAACCACCTGAGGCAGAGGACGTGTCTGAGGTCCCCTCCCTCCCTGGCTCTAGGTTCTCCGACATCATGTGACAGTGTGACCCTAGGCAAGTTACTCAGGGTTCCAGCCTCCATTTGCTTATCTGTAAAAATGTGATGACAATGTCAGGGGTTGTGGTGAATACCCAGTGAGTTAACAAATGTAAGGGTTTAGGACACTGCGTGGCCTGCAGCTAAATGAACCATATTCTGTCTTCCAGGTTGTAGGGCTCAAGGCAGGGAGTGGGAAACACCCCAGCCTACAACATTTGTATATTTCCTCCCTACTACGCTCTCCTTCCTCCTCCCTTTCCCATCTCATTCCCCGGGTCCTGGCTCTGAGGAGTCACCGGGCTAGACTAACACCCTCAGCTTTCTTGCAGTTGTGTCCACGGCCCACAGCAGCCTGTTGAACCTGAAGTTCATGGTGGAGGCCATCACACACAAGAACGCCATCCTGTCCTTTGTGGGCTACGGCTGCTACTGCGGGCTGGGGGGACGCGGCAAGCCCATGGATGAGGTAGACTGGTAGGTTCTGGAGGCCTCCTGGGGGGAGAGATGGGGACAGCTGATGGACAGACTGAGGAGGAAGGACCGGGATCTCCATCTTTAACTTCATAAATGCTTTCTGTTGTCCATATTAGAATAGGCTTTTCTGCCNTCCCACAAACAGACAAGGAGGTGCCAGTCTCTGATGCTCCACANTGGCAAGGGACATGGTGGACACCCACCCCATTAGTCCGTGCTTCCTCCCTCAGACTAAGAGACCCTGGACGCCACGGCTTCTGCTCCCACTTCCCCGGCAGCAGTCAGCACCAAATCAGGCCCCACAGGGAGCTAGCAGCTGGCTTCACTCTTTTAGAAGAGAAGGACAAACAAACGAACTCTCCATTTGTTCCCCATCCTCCATAGCCCCCCAATGCCCATTGACCTACCCCAGACTCTGTCCCCTCCCCGGCCATCCAGCACAATGAGGCAGGGCCTCCCGGTAGCGTCTGAGTTACTTCATGTTGGTTTTAAAGCCGGGGCTTCCTTCCGACCCTCCCTCGCTGACCGAGCTGCTGGGACACCTGACTCCTCTTGCAGCTCCACTCTGGGCTCCAAGGCAGGGAGGGAGCTGAGGGCTCTGACAAATAGGTAAGATCAAGGACGAGAATACAGGGTGCCTGCACCAGTTCTGCTTTACTGTGTGACCTTGGGAGTGTAACTACCCCTCTCTGGACTGCAGTCTGAAGGGCTGGCCATGAGGGGCTGAAACAGACGATCAGAGGTCTCCGCTGGGCTGGGGGTGTGGTGGGGTGCTGGGCGCTGTCTGCTCATCTCTGCCCCCCTCCTCAGGTGCTGTCATGCCCATGACTGCTGCTATCAGAAGCTCTTCGACCAGGGCTGCCGCCCTTACGTGGACCACTATGACCACAGGATTGAGAATGACACTGTGATTGTCTGCAGTGAGTCCCTCCCCTGACACCTTGGCTAGGAATGGGACCTTAGAGTGAGGATGGGGACCTAAAGACAAACCCAGGATACCCTACTAAATTTGGATTTTAGGCAAGCAATGAAAAACATTTTGGGGATAAGGATATCCCAAAAGGGACACACTGGCACTAAAAGTTAACTGTTGGTTTCAAATTAGTATTGGCATAAAATGAAGAATTAGAATAATCTTTAATGTGGCATGAATTTGAGTAAGAACTACCTTTCACTACTTGGCCCTTACCAATCACTCCCTAGGAAAGTGGGGGTTTGCCTGGCTCTTCCACTGAAGGGAGAAGTCTGGGAAAGCAGGAGGTAGCCAGCAGGGGTGGGTAAACCCGTCCCCCTTTTCTTCTTAATTTTGTTGATTTTTACTTATGTGTGTGTGTGTGTGTGTGTGTGTGTGTGTGTGTGTGTGTGTGTGTGTGTGCCTGCTTGTCTATATGTGTCCCATGTGTGTGCATGTGCCCGTAGAGGTCAGAAGATGGTGTCAGATTCCCTGGAACTAGAGTTACAGGCGTTGTGAGCCACCTGATGTGGGCACTGAGAACCGAACCTGGGTCCTCTGCTCTTAACTGCTGAGCCATCTCTTCAGCTCCCCCATCCCTCTTTCTTAGCCACAGTTGTCCCAACTGGTCAGAGGTTCCCCAGTTTTACCCTGTGTTAGAGTCACTCACAAGGCTGTGGGGTACCAGCCTAGAGCAGGGTACCCTAAAGGCCAAGGAGGCACAAACCAACTGACTTGAAGTCATATCCCAAAGGCCACTGGGTTCTCAGAGTCCCTTCCTCTCTTGTCCCGGTATCACCCATTGCCTACGCCTTCTTTCCACAACAGGTGAACTCAATGAGACAGAATGTGACAAGCAGACGTGTGAGTGTGACAAGAACTTGACTCTGTGCCTCAAGGACCAGCCATACAGGGACAAGCACCGAGGCTACCTCAATGTCTACTGCCAGGGTCCTACACCCAACTGCAGCATCTACGACCCGTACCCAGAGGAAGTCACCTGTGGCCATGGCTTCTCAGCAACCCCTGTCTCAACCTAGCCTGCCTGAGGTCTGAGAGAAAAGAGGGTGGAGAGTCTGGCTGGGGTCTACATCTGATGTGTGGGGCCACATAAGGCCCAGAGCTGTCTTGTGGCTCCTTCCCAGTCCGGTAGTGAGCTCAATACCAGGAAGGCCAGAGCTTGTGGTGGCCATCACTCTGTTAGCCTCACACCCAGCAGCTGGGTCAGGTCTTAGCAGGGAACACATGCTTGCTGGGGTCTTTCCTGGATGTGGAAGGAATGGATGTGGTCCCAGCTTGACTCCTAAAACCTTAGAGTCCAGCATAGGCCTGGAATTCTACTCAGGCAGGCAGAGTACTAGGTTGAGACCTGGGTTCTTGGGGCCCCTGGAGTCCCACAAGATGACTTAAGGAGTCATCTCTTCTTCGAGGAAGACTTGTGACTCTCTAGGGCCCCCCCCCTACACACACACAGAGTGGGGGGCCCCATTCAGCCCTCAGGCAACAGGATGTGTCTAGGCCCAAAGCCTGACCTCTCTTACTCACAGTGCCTTTGGGCAGGCTCCAAGGGCACAGGGACCCCATGTACACAATAGCTGCATTTACAGGGACTGGCAGGGGGTGGTCACACATCCACAGTTCTTCCTGCCCCTCTGACTCCTGCACAGAAGTGGTGCGTACCCCACTATGCCCCACCCAAATCCAGGGCGGCAAACTAGGGGTACCTGGAGCTCTTGTTCCATATACAGGGAGAGGCTAATTCAGACTGTCTCTGGGGAAGACACTGAGGTTTAGGTTGAAAGATGGAAAGGAAGATCAAAGCAGGAGGCAGAGAGGAAAACTCCGGCAGAGAGGGAGTGGGTGGTGAAGAGGGGGGTGGTGGGGAGGGGGGAGCAAGATGTAACGAGGGCCAGGCCAGTTGCCAGACATGCAGATGGGAATAGCACGAGAAGGGGTGCAGACAGGCTAGTGAAGCTGAGGGTGTGATCCCATCGGTCTGGGGAATCCTGAAGGCTCCTGCTGGCAGGTCACCTTCTCCACTGTCCCTAGCCTTGTGTTTCTTCAGGTGTCTACCCCTGTCCCCTGCCTCACCTTCCATCTCAGGGTCAGCAGTGTCTAGCCCTGCCTCACACCTGTCTTCTGCCTTCGTCCAATGTTAACTCTGAGGACCCAAGGATGCCAGCCTCATCTGGACACTGAGAACACTCACTGGGAAGCTCCGCTTGTGTGGCTACGTGGGACATTGTCACTGGGGAGAGAGAGCCAAGCAGGTGGCAGTAGAAAAGCAGGAAAAGATGCTTATGCAGATGGCAGTGTCTGAAATGGCAGCGTTGGGACTAAGGGGTCACTGTGTGCAAGAGGGACCCTTCTGAAGCTTGCCTCAGGCTGGTTGTGGTGTGACACAGTGGTCACCTATGTGCACTGACCCAATTTGTCCCGGCCTTGTGATCTTCCTCATCTACCCTCTCGGGAGCTCAGCCAACAAGCCTCCCTTCTCTTCCCTTCTCACCAGCCCCACGCCAAGCCATGGGTAGAGCTGGTATGAGTGCCCAGAGAGCCTTCCTGCTGAGTTTTGACCGTAGGCTGGTAGGCTCCTCCATGGGCACACACCCATAGAGAAGGCTGGGCCAATAAGACTCCACTGCTGTGGGATCCAGCCCCTTGTACCTCAGCCCCCACTCCCTTCTTTCCCTGTCTCCACAGAATACAACATCCCTTCCTCAGACTAATAAAAGCTCCCCAGTCTTGGCTGCCACTGCTGGGTCCTTCTTAGGGTCAGGGTAGGCACGGGGATACATTCCTTGGTCTCTAGCTTTGGGGAAGACAGGTTCTTTGACATCCCACAGCTGGCATGACCTCATCCTTCCCCTCACCTCCTTCTTGTGGGGAGATGTGGCCCTGTGCAACTAAAGGCTCAGGCTGAGAAGACAGGAGAGTAATACCTGGGCCATGGGTGAGGGCAAAGGAACCCTCCACACAATGATGGCAGCCAGTGTGAACTTAGGATGCTTTCCCTTTTGTGATGATGAGCTGAGGTCCAGAGAGGGACAGCAACTGTCCCAAAGTCTCCAAAGCCACAGTTGTGCTCTGAATCCTGAGAACGACATTCAGCCACCTCTCTTTGTGCCTCTACACTGAAGTGCAGCAAGAAGGATTGGCAGAGGTCCAGACACTATGCTCTTCCAGTATTGTGTCTCTGGTTTTCCCTTCTGTGATGGAACCTCTGGCCTGAAGGTCACAACTTGATGACAGCCAGGGAAACAGCAGCTGTCTTAGTGACCTGAAGGGAGCGAGGTGAGAGAGGCAGGAGATCCGGGTCCTCCTGGTTACTAGCTCTGAGGTCAGATGCCTCAGATAGAGCCACGGCTGACTGTCCTACTTTGATTTCTATTGCTGAGATAAACACATGACCAAAAAGCAACTTGAGGAGGACAGGGATCATTTGCCTTACACATGCCTTTCATAGCTGATGACTGAGGGAAGTCAGGGCAGGAACTCAGGCAGAAACAGAGGCAGGAAGCACGGAAGAAAGCTGCTCACAGCTCCTCATGGCTTGCTCAGCTTGCTTTCTTATACAACCTACCCCTATATTTTTATATTATATATTATATTATGTTATATAAAGGCGGTGGTGGCACACGCCTTTAATCCCAGCACTCTGGAGGCAGAGGCAGGCGGATCTTTGTGAGTTCGAGGCCAGCCTGGGCTACCGAGTGAGTTCCAGGAAAGGCGCCGTCAAAGCTACACAGAGAAACCCTGTCTCAAAAAACAAAAAACAAACAAACAAAAAAACAAAAAACAAAAACAAAAAAACCCTACCCTTGCCTAGGGAATGGCATCACCCACAGTGGGATGGACCCTCCCATATCCATCAGTAATCAAGAAAATCCCCATAGATACGACCACATGCCAATCTGATGGAGGCGATTTCTCAGTGGAGGCTCGTCATAATTGTAGTGTGTGTAGTGTGTGTAAAGTGGACAAATACTAACCCGCCCACTGTTCCTGAGGGCATGGGGGAGGACGTTCTCAGGGAAGGCAAGGCTGACACGTATGGGCTCTGTGCCCTGCCTCAGTCCTCAGTGACGGAGCCTTTCTGCATCACAGACCCAGCTCATTGTGAGACCCTGGAAGAAGACAGAGACTATGTTTCCTGTGGACCCTGTTCCTCAAGAGCCCACCCAGGCCTAGGAGGGGAGGAAGGCATGTGGGACCCATAACCTTCATGCATGGTACCCTGTGGCATGCCAGTACAGATGAAGATTATCTCAAGTCTGTGGCAGCTGCAGGGGTACCCCAGAGGCCATTAGGGTAGGGCTGGGTGAAAGGAAGAGTAGGAAAAGGGGGGCTTTTTGCTCCCACAGTCCGCTCTCCTTGTGTCTCCTGGTCCATCTTTCCGCGCTGTGAGGTCTACACTGAGGCCTGAGGAGGTGTTGTCCTTGCTCCCTCACTGACCAGTCCTTCTGAGCTCTGAAAAGCTTGTCATTCCCCCTCTCTCCTAGTCACAGCTTTGGGACCCTTTGTTTTTAATGACTGTTTTCTAGAACTTGGGTGACACCTGGTGGACAGTATGGCTCACATCCGGTGCTCACCACATCTCCGGCTGCTCTGCTATGGAACTGCCATGGGGTCCCTAGCCTATAGACAGATCTCACCCCAGGCAGCCAATGTCGCCCTGNAGCAAAATGACACATCTCCTCAACCATCTTGCCAGGGCCACCCATACTACCTCTCACAAACACCCAGGCTTCAGGCAGGGGTGGATCAGGTGCTACACAGCTCAGCCACTGGCTGGCCACTTGGCTCTGGGCAAGTCACATCACCCCAGTCTCACCTCTTTGCACTCTGCGGCTGGTGAGTGGACAGCAGAGGTCTGGGGGGTGGGGGAGTGACTGAGGTCAAGAACACTCATGCCCTAGTACAGTCTGGCATGGAGGACACAAAGTGTCAAAGCTGGGTGCCCTGGCTAGGGTGTTGACCACATGGTCCCCAAGTCAGCTTGGCAAATAGGAGCAGGAAGAGGAAAGAATTGGTGGAAGTGGATTGCCCGTGACCTCCCCCACAAACAGAAACCTGGCAGAGCCAAAGCTATGGCCTAGCAAGCCAGTCCGGTCCTTGCACAAAGGGGGTTGGGAGAGTTGGAGGCAGCTGAAGGAGGAAGGAGAGGGGAGGCAGCCACAGGTCCCTTCCCCATGCCACGTCTGCCCCTGGGCTGAGCTGGGCTGGGCTGTAGCATGGTCATTCACTCAGCCTGGCCTTGACTGAACACAGTCTTTCCTCTCCAGGGACTGGCAAAGCAACACCAGCTACCAGCCTCCCCAGCTGTGGCTTCCTAACAAGCAGCTGATGTCACCAACTGTGACAAACAAGGTTCTGGACAGAAACACTGAGGCTTCCTAGCATCAAGAGGCAGGATCCTGGAGTGAAATCAAACCAGATCTTTCTGTAAGGGCCACCATGCAAAAACAGCCTGCTGGAGCAGGGGTCTGCAATCCCAGGGTGGCAGCCAAGATTAACTGAGTGCCTACTGTATGCACACTGTGCCTCAAGCTGTCTGATCTCTCCTGCCTGGCAGCTGCCTGAGCTGGGAACTTGTCATCATTTCCTTTATAAATTGAGGAGGCTAAAGCCCATAAGTTATGTATTGTCACCCAAGAGCTGACTCCTGACTCCCTTGAGCCACAACCTCAGAAAGTTTCTGGTCCAATATCTCTCTCCTAGAAAGGGGATAAGCTATGTCTTAGTTAATTTTGCTGTGACCAAGTTCCTGGCAAAGCCATTTAAGGAAAGAAGGGTTTGTTTGGCTCTCAGTTCGAGGGGATGGTCCATCATGACGGAGAAGGCATGGGGGCCAGAGCTCATGGTAGCTGGTTATATTGTGCCCACAGTTAGGGAGAGGGGAGGAGAGAGGAGGGAGGAAGGAGGAGGGAGGCATGCTCGGGTCCAGTTGGCTTTTTATTCAATCTGGGTCCCTAGCTGTGGAATTGTGTCTCCCATATTTAGTGTTGGTCTGTATCTCCTCAGTTAAATGACCCCCAGAAACAACCTCAAAGGAGCACCCAGAGGTGTGTCTCCTAGGTGGTTCCAAATCCAGACAGTTGATGAAGAAGTAAACATCACAAGNGGCAATCTCTCAGCTGAGGCTCCCTCTTCCTAACTGTAGTGTNTGTAGGCTTCAANTCAGAAGACGAGGCTTGCCTTCCAGTGCTCTGTAGGCACAACCCTTCCTTTTCACCGGTCATGGAGTGAATAAATGATTCCTAGGATCTCTCCGATGACCAATAAGAACATGCATGAAAAACACGCAGCAAGTGCTCTTAGCTGCCACACCCTCTCTCCAGCCTCTCCAGGTGCCCGCTTCCATCCACCCAACTTCATGTGCACATCAGTGACAGCAAGGGGAACAGTATCATTGCTCTCGAACAGAGAGGGGGCAAAGACTATAAACACGGATTGGCAGGTCCATCAGGCGAGGGAGGGGGACTAGCAGTGGAGATAGGGAGCATGTTCCAGACATGGGCTGAAGGGGAATGGCTGGAAGGGTAAGGGAAGNGTGGCCCGGGCGTCCTGTTGACAACTTGCTATGTGAGAAGATGCAAAGATGACCCAAGAAGCAGGCACCTTTGCACAAAGCAGGAAGCTGAGTCTAAATTCTTCCTCCTGTATTTTATTTGCATGTAATCATTTCACCAAATTATTTTATAAATACAGAATCGAGGTGTGCTGGCAAGGCTGTGCCAGCAGCTTGAAGGTGGGATGTGGAATTTGAGAAGAATCTGACGCCTGTATTATCCTCAGTCTGTCGGGGGTGGGGAGGAGTCCACACACCACACTTGTTGGGGGGAAGGGAGTCCATACACCACACTTGGCAGTGGGGAGCGGAGTCCATACACCACACTTGGCTGTCTCAGCTCTCTTCTTTAGGGTCTCAGACAAGATGTCAGCCCACCCCTGCACCTGTGTTCCTTGAAGGAGTCTTCTTCCCAGACAGGGGCCATTGCTCTCCAAGCAGACACCAATCTCAGCACCTCCCAAGCTATTTGGTCCTTGTGTCCTTCCTCCCCAGTCTGACAGCTCCTTGGAGTAGATTTTCTACTTCTTGACCCTCATCACAGGCCTGGCGTAAAGTCAGTCCTCAATGCAGATGAATGACTGTCCTTCCAAGAGAGCAGTATTTCCTTCAAGCACCAACAATGTCCTTTTACAACTCCAACACTCTCTGCTTTGCTTCTGCACACAACACTGACTGGGACTCAGGCACCATCCATAACTTAGCCCATCCACTTCCAGTACAGAAGCTGGCTCCAGAGGTGGAAGAGACCTGGATCTCACATAGCAACCTAGTCATGGAGGCACGCTGATATCATCTTGGCCCTTCTTCTTCCACCTCAGCAGTCATTCAGACATCTTCCCAGGTTAGAACCAGTCTCTCATATGACAGGACCTTCCAGAAGGTGACGTGCTGTTGGCTTAGCCTAGCCACACTGGTATCATGCCTGAGCCCATCCCCAAAGCTCCTAGGCCAAAGATTCCTGCCCCGCTACCCCACACACGTCTACTTTCTGTACAAGGGCAGGTTGGGGGAAGAAAGATGACTATGTAGGTTGAACCAGGAAGTCCTCAGGGGTCCTGGCTCTCCACAGAGCCTTCTGTCTTCATGTACTCACTTTCTCAATCCAGGTTTTAACCTCTGGCACTGATAGAAGCTGCTACAACTCTCAGCTTTCTCCTTGGAATGAGAGATCCTTAGACTTGAGCCTGTGTGTGTTTCTTTAAATCCCTGCTGCTATCATCTGCACAAGGCACACATATGGGCTCAATACACATGTTGGGTGACCTACTAAGCAAAGGCAGCCCTGTGTGCTATCACTACCCAAATCCAGTCATCGCCTCCAATACCCACCAGGGAGGGTATGGGGACAAGTGACCACATTCCCATGGCCTCCAAGTCTGGCCCAAATGCTGAGAACCTGGCAGTATTGGTGANTAAAGACCAGCACCATCAGCTAGGCAGAGCTGTGGAACCAGCCACGCCGAAGCATCATGACAATGTAGCTTCCTGTATGAGGCTCATGGTTCTGTGTGCTGCAGCTCAGCCTTGGCTCAGCTGGGTTCCTCAATGCTTGTGAAGTCTCTGCTGAGCCCAGTGATTGGCTGTTGCTGATGCTGACGCTGACCCAGCAAAGCTCTCATCATTCAGGAGGCTGAGCCCAGGCTTCCTCCTGGTGGATGCAGGTATCTTCACAGTAGACCTGCCCTGGACCCCAGAGGCCGAAGTCTGCACTTAAGACCTTCACTTTGTCTATATTATCAAGCAGAGTCCCAGATTTAAGGGNTGAAAAGGAGACTCTGCCCTTGGCAGATGTGCTGAATGCTAGGGCACAAAAAGCAAGTGCCACCAAGCAGGGAGCAAGCATGGTCACAGTTGTGTCTGAGATCCACTACTCCAGTCTGGCACCATGAAACTGACTCCATCCCAATTAGACCTTCCCTGTTTCCTAGACTTAAGACTTACAGGACCAGAGGCTTCTGAATGGTGGTGGGGATCTAGGGTGCCTTGGATCCACTGTCCCACATCATCTCTCCATTTCTTTGTGTCATCTTTGCCATGACATCCTTGTGGCAGTCCTGAACATCATCGTTGTAATGGCACCCGGCTTTCTGAGACACCAGATCAGCCTGCTTCCTGCCAGAGGGTTACAGATGGCAGACCTGGAGCAAAGGAGGACCAGACTCCACGTGAGGCTATTGGGGCTGTGTTTTCTAAGATACCTGCTTTGTGCCCAGCCAGATCTTGGTGGCAGACTTGGTTCCCCAATCAGACACGTGTCCTGACTTTGGATGGGGTACAGGAGAGTTTAGATTAGATCTTGGGGTTTTTTCCCCTTCCTGGGAAAAGGGTTTGGGTCTCAGGTAGCCCAGGTTAGCCTTACACTTACCACATAGTGGAGGCTGTCCCTGAATCCCTGCCTCTCCTGCCTGCACCTCCCAAATGCTGGAGTTAGAGGGTGCCTCCCAGCCCTGCTCCCTTGTTTTCTTGATTCCTAGCACTTACTTCGGTTGGAATGTGCCACTTAACTGCCGGACACCCATGGCGTGTTTCCAGATCAGGATTCTCCATTTCTCACTCCAGTCCCTGGTGCTGAGTGAGAAGACACTCCCTGGACAGCAATGCAGAGCTGCAAGAGCCTGGGGGTTGTCAGACATGGTCGGAGACAGCTTTCCAGAAGGGCCACAGCGTGACAGAGGATGGTGGCTTCCCTAGCACAGGAGTTTGTGTCTGCCACACTGAGGCTTGCTGAGGAAGACCTGCTTGAAGGCTTTCTCATAGGTGCCCAGGTTCTCCCTGAAGCAGTACACAGACTGCTTGTCACACTCACAGGCCTTCTGCCCACAGAGGCAGCTGCCACCCAGGGGGCATCCACCTGCGGAAATACACAGAGTCACTGGGGGCTCACTGCCCACTCCAAAGCTGGGTTCTAAAGTGAGGAGAGGGCTGGGGGTATAGGAGGAGCTACAGGTGTCAAGGGCAGAGGGCAAGGAGTGGGAACACTCTCTTTGTTCACAGCCATTCCCCAGTCATCCTCACACATCCTATCACAGCACAACAAACAGATGCCTAGGAGGGGCTAATGGAGTGCAGAGGCTGGGCTGCATGTTGGGGAGTGGGGTGAGTTACTGCACCGAGGGAGCCCACAGGCCAAGGCAACAGGCCGGACTCACCCCTTCACCAACTCACCCCCCTCCCAGCCTATTTCCTATTAGGGTTTGACATCTCGGGTGCGATCTAGAACATCTCCAACTGCAGATGTTCAAAGCTACCCTGCACATATATATGTGCCATTGCCACTGAGCCTGTCACCTCTCCACCCTTAGGAATGACACCACCTGACCCCAGCAGCTCTCTGGGAGTCCTCCCCTCCTTTCACTTCCTGTTTCCCATCTGCTGATAAGTCCCATGGATGTCCCCATGTTCAAAGCCCTTCATGCTCTGCCCTCTTTTGTCCATCATCCCTGCCACTACCCACATTCCTGTCCCTCTCCACACTCTGTCACCTCCACTTCTTCCTTAATGGGAGGAAACAAACAGGAAGTCTCGAAATGTCACCTGGATCATACTCACTTTCCCGTTTAAAGCCACACTGTGGTTCTTCCCAGTCTCTGTGGGAGAGGTGACCATCCCTTTGTGGCAGTCCCCAGCCCCCTTGCCACAGCTTGACTAACCCCGCCTCCCCTTCCTCATGGAACTGCCACCGCCCCCCAGTCTGCTCCAGGCACACAGGCCTCTGTGAGTTCAAGCATCATGTTCTGCCTGTCCCAGGACCTTGGCACGTGCTGTTCTCCTGGTCTCTTCCAGTGGTGAGCTCCCATAGGCCATTTGGGTCTTGATGGAATCCAAGTTCTTCAGACAGGCTAACCCAAGCCACTTGGCCTAAAGCTCTCCTCAGCCACTCCCTCCCAGGTCCCCTTGCTGGTTTCATTTGCATATTGACCGGCTGTGCCTTCCTCTGCCCTGCAGAGTGAGGCTCCATGGGGCTGGGACTCTGGTGTATCACAGAGTCTCCCTCCCGGCTGCAGAGCAAAGGCCAGTCTACAGGAGCTCCTCAGAGTACTGCTGTCCAAAAGCAAATGAAGCCCGGAGAGCTTTGGGATGTGGTGTCTACCCTCAAACTGAAGGGCAAGTAGATTGGGGCCTTTTGTTAGGTAGTCACAGCCCTAATGCTTTGCGTGTGTGTGTGTGTGTGTGTGTGTGTGTGTGTGTGTATACACATGTGCATGCATGAGCACATCCTGGGGTCTTCAAAGGCACCCCAGTTTCTATAGAACTCCACCCAGATCTGCTCTCTGCATGAGAAAGAAGGCTGCCAGACCCTGGGGCTGGTGTTCTGCGCTGGTTAATCTGAATGTCTCCCTGGATAAAATGATGCTGACCGAGATCAAAGATGAGCAGCATAGTAAGGCCCCTGCTAAGATGCTGGTCACGGATGGAGTGTGTGCTGTGGGCCGACTGCTCTGGCAGGGGCATCCTTGACTCCACATACACAAAAAAGCAAGCCCCTGTCTGTTGGGCCAGTGCAAGCTGTTTCTTTGCTGCCTTCCCTCTCTGAAGGCCACATTCCCACTGGAGCTGTCCACCCATGTCTGTCTGGAGACTCGATTTCTCAGGGCAGACACTGCCACCCCACGCCTCAGCTGCCCTTCACCACACATCCTCAGGAAGGTGCCAAGGACATTCATGCCACCCCCACTCTTCCTCACACCTGTACCCTTTGGGGCTCTCTCACATCCCCTTCTCCTTCTGTGAAGGTCTGCCCAGAGCCATCAAGTCCCAGCCCCCTCGGGGCTCTTCCCCATCTCAGCACCATGCATGCGCCTCTTCCTCCCTGTCCACAGCAAGTCTCTGTGTCTCCAAAACAGCAGCTGCCGCCAAGGCCACAGGGTGTGTGGGCTGCCTGAATGCAGGCCCTGCCCTAGTGACTGCTCTTCCCTGGGGACCTGGTCTGCCTTCCAGGAAATCTGAGCCCTGTTACCCCTCTGTCCTCCTCCACCATCCCTTCCCCTCCTTCTCCCTTCTGCTTGTATCTTGCTCCTTTTTCCTCACTACTCAATTTTCTAGACTCTTCTTTCTTCTCGGACTGTGTATGAGTGTTTTTGTCTGCATGTATGTATTTGCACCATGTGCATACCTGCTGCCCACAGTGGTCAGAAGAGGACATCAGATCTCCCAGAACTAGAGTTACTGATGGTTACAGCTGCCACGTGGTTGCGGGGGAACTGACTCAGAGTCCTCTACCAGAGCAGCAAGTGTTCTTAACCACTGAGCCATCTCCCCAATCACTTTTATGTTTTCTTTCTTGAGACATGGACTCATGTAGCCCAGGCTGGCCTTAAATCACTCCTGAGGTCACTCAAAGATGATACTGAACTCTTAATCCTCCTGGGTCCATTTTCCAAGTGCTAAGATGACAGTCATGGACCACCATGCTGTTTTATGAGTAATGGGATTGAACCTAGGGCTTCATGAATGCTAGACAAGACTCTACCCAATGAGCCACACCCCCAGTTCTCTTTGAATCCTCTCTACTGTGTGATTAAATCCTTTTCCTGAAGTGTAAATCCACTTCTCACGGCTCTCCCAGTCCCTAGATCTTCAGGACTGGTCTTGGACAGTGATTTTCTACCAAGGATGGTCATTTTGGCAGCATCCTTCAGTTATGGGTTGGGTTTGCAATGACTTGGAAGAAAATGCAGCCCTAAGGTTAAGATTGGGTTGGGCTGGAGAGGTGGCTCAGAGGTTAAGAGCACTGACTGTTCTTCCAGAGGTCCTGAGTTCAATTCCCAGCAACCACATGGTGGCTCACAACCATCTGTAATG
>LZPO01075859.1:777545-788633 GCA_001675575.1 Neotoma lepida | reverse complement strand
CTTTGGGGCCTGTGGGTTGTCCTCTGTGTGTCTCCTGTTGTCTGTCATGAGGTTAAGAACCTCCTCTGCCACACACCACACTACTCTACCACCACTTCTGCTCAGAGGCACGGGGCAAATAATGGCTGAACTCCCAGAAACTGGGAGTCTAGTTAAACTTTTCTTCCTTTAAGTTGGTGACATCGGGTATTGTGTCAAGGCCATTGGTAAAGTAGTGAACACACTCACAGCTCTCAGGGAATTTACACTCTGCCTGGGAGGTGGGGGCCACTACACAAGGAGACAAAGAAGGAATAGGAAACCTTGGGGTATGATGAGCGCTGGGAGAGGTAAGGGGTGTGGAGCAGGCAGCAGAATCAGGTGTGAGGAATGGTCCAGTAATGAGAAAGGTCTCTGCAAACTAAACTTCTGGAAGTTTCCACTTCTGCCTCCCCATCTCCAGGGGGGAGGGAGGAGTAAAAGGCCTGCAGCCGCAGGTGATAACAGCTGACAGTGGTACAGGTGGCTGGAACCAGTCTCTCTCCCCCACAGCCAGGCTTCACCTTATGCATGTGTGGGTGGAAGGGGGTGTCACTGCACTGATCTTCAAGTCCCTTGTGAATGCCAACCGCTTATATAAACCTCCTCAGGGGAGGGGCAACCACCTTGTCAGCCAGACTAGTGCAGCTGTCCCCTTCCAGAAAACTGGCCCTTGAGCTCCTTCAGAGACTTGGTTGAGTACTGGTATCTGGATGGCATTTCAAGCTATGGACACCAAGCTCCTCCCCCTGCCCTCACCCCTCACTAACCTACCACACCCTCCCCAAAGCCCGACCCACACTGGTTGCTAGGCAACCTGGGACCAGGTTTGGGGACAGGATTTTAAAACTGCTGGAGGCATTAACTCTTCCAGTGCAGCTCTTTGAACTGCAATGTGGCCTGGGCATGGAAGAGGCTTAATTCCATTAGGGTATCAGTAATGACGTCAGCCCCAGAGGGGGCAATACAGGGCAGACTGCAAAGGAACTATAAGGGGGGGATGGGCTGGAGAGATGGCTTGGTGGTTATGAGTACCTGCTGCTCTTCCAGAGGACCTGGGTTCAGTTCCCAGTACTCACACAGCAGCTAACAACTGTCTGTAACTCCAGTTTCAGGGCATCTGATGCCCTCTTCTGGCTTCTTCTGGCACTGCATGCACATGGTGCGCACACACATGCAGCCAAAACACTTACACACATAAAATAAAAAAGTTACAAAAACTGTCCCGGTGTTCCCCGACAAAGTAAAAAGCCAAACTGGGCCAAACCAGAAATTCCCACATCCAAATGGTGGGCACTAACTAAACGCCTGCAGTGGGGCCCGCTCCTCCAGGAGGTCACAAGAGGGGGGTCACTCTTGGCCATCACCCAGCAACCTCGTGCAGTGTGAGTGATTTCACCCTTTCCACGGATGAGGAGACTGAGGCTGGACTGGAAAGCTGAGGCCCTTTGTCAGGAATAAATGAAAAGATCTTCGGATTCTGGTTAGACCAAGGTCCATTCACTGCATTCCTCCAGCCAGGGCAGAGCATTTCCTCAGGTGTTAGAGGCCAGGAGACTTGCATTTGGGGAAACTCTCCCATCAAGTAGATGTCTTCCCATTAGGCAGGGTAGTCAGGAGGCAGAACCACCTGGACCCACATCTCCATCTTTCCCTGGCTGTGTGACCTTGGACATCTCACTTGACCTCTCTGAGCCTTGATGTACTATGCAATAATGGGGAGAAAAGTGCCTACCACAGAAGTCCATCCTGGCGAGTCAAGGTGAGGTGTGCAAAGCAGCCACTGTCAGCTGTACTGGTGTAGCTGCTGCTGCTACTTGATGGGTGAGGAGACTGAGGCCCAGACAGCTCAAGCCAGGCAGGAAGTTCTGGAGTGGACTGCTTAGAAAGGCTCAGGCAAGTCTGGGTCTTTCCTGTCACTCACCTGGATCAAGCCCCTCCCCTCTGTGGGCCTCAGCCTTCCCCGAGCATCACTGAGGGGTTGGCTGCTGAGGAGATCTCCTAAGCTACTGATCTTAGGAGGGCAGGCGTGGGCCTGCCTCACTCTGTGTTGGGCTTTGGGACCACAATGACAGTAGGTGCTCAGCCGATAAAGGGTGCATGGGTGGATGATGTGTCTGTGTGTCAATCCACAGCAGCAGCAGGCGCCACACCAGAACTCAGGCCATACAGTTCTAGGCTCCTTGAAGGGTGACACTGATGCCCCAGGGCAACTGTGGAAGTCTCCTCATTCACCAGAACTCACAGGCTGCATGTGGTGAAGCTCATCCATGAACACAAGCTCCCAAGTCCTGCCTCTGTCTCCTGTCATGTGCTAACAAGTGCTGATGAGAGGACGTGTCATCTTCTGTGGCCTTAGCCTGTCTCAGGATACCTTCCTTCACTCTTCCCGTCTCCTGGAGGTCTGGGCTTGGAGGTACTGTTTCCAGGCCTATCCTCACCCTTCTGAGCAGCCAGCGGAAGGAAGGGCAGAGGGTTGGCCTCGGCCTCAGTGGCAAAGGTTCTCTTTATGTACCAGGTCCCTCTGCCAGCTGTGCAGGGCTGTATAGTAGGCAGACTGAACTGAAGGCAATCTTCTATTGCGGGGGTCTGAGGCCCCAGCCTGTCACATTTCCAATCTCACAGTGGATGCCAGGGAGAAATCTCAGTCCTGACTCTGGGGCTTCCTGTGACTTGTGTGACAGCTCTGGGTGGAGTGCTGTGGTACATGACTTCCAGTGTGGAATCACAAGTCCTCTATCCTGTGAGATGAGTTGGGGACAACTGGTAGTTCTCTGACCTTGGAGGAGGCAGACGGATGCCCAGCTGTGCATATACCCAGGAGGAAGTGGCTCACGATGCCTTAAGGCTTGGCAGGAGTTCAGCTATGGCATGTGAGGAGCAAGAAACCACCTACTGGGCTNGAATTACAAGGCCGGACAAAGGCTCATGCCCACAGCCTTCAAGCATTAGGCCAGACATGCCCTCCACATGCCCACACCCTCAACTCCAGGACATACTCCTTTGGAGTGGACATTCTGTGTACTTACCACACAACCCCTCCCTCTTCCCTCCTGTGAGGTGTCCTACTCCTAGTTACCGTCCCTACCCACACTGGTCATACTACACAACATACAGTCGCCCTTAGCAAATACTTGTTCAATGGAAAGACAGCCAAAATACCTTGTTAACACGAGGCAAAGAGGGCGGGGGGCAGGGGCTGGAGTGATAATTCAGTGGTTAAAGCACTTAGGAGGACCAGAGTTCAGACACCTAGAAACCAAATGCTGGGTGGGTCTGGTGGCCTGCCTATAATTCAAGCCCCTGGAGGCAGAGACAGGGTCCCCACAGCAAGATAGCCACATCAGCCAGCTGAGGGTTTGCCTGAGACACTGTGTCAATGAATAAGGTACAAGAGCGACAGACGACAATCCCTAACATCAACCTCAAGCCTCTACCTGCATGTGCCCCCGTACAAGTGTACCTACACAGGTACAAAAACATATACACATGCATAGCACACACACCTGAAAACTTGGGGGGGAGGGGAGGAATGCTCTCAACAGCCAGAGCTGCCTGGGGAAACTGCAAAATCAGTGAAGTCCATAGCCAACAACTCTTTACTGGCCCATAATGTAGGGCAGGCTCTGGCTTCCTGGTGGGAGCTGAGATTCAGTGGTGGGCAGGAGAGAGCAGCAAAACTAAGCAAGGACTCTCTCCAAGAAGCTCTGACTCTCAGACTTGCCCCCTTTCTTGGTCTCAAAGCACTTGGGAAAGTCTCATTCCCTTAAACGATCAGTGGGCTAATGAGGAGGTGACTCAGCCCAGGTCACGCCGGCTCCCTACAGGGAAGGCTACTCACAGGCCACAGTCCCGTTGACAATGCTGAACTGGTAGCCATTCAAGATTGGCTGGCAGCCATGCTCCTTCAGCCTGTGGTAACAGCAGTCATGAGCCCAGCAACACCTGGGGGTGGGGAGAGGAAGATGTGGGACCGTGCCTGGGTGGCCGTCCCTGGGGAGTCAGCGAGAGGACAGGACACTGGCTGTGAGCTGGAAGGGACTTCTAGCTTCCCTGGCTCCCCTGGACCTGAAGGCACTGGCGCCGGGGAGGTGAGTTACCAATACACCTGTCCTTTTCTGGACGTTGCCATGTGTACACGGGCTCTTGGTCCTCTGTGGCCCTGGGCTAATGGTGTGCAGTTTTGGATCTAACTTTGGACTCCAGCAGGCAAAGCACAGGTGGGTGGCGACAGGAGGTGGACTTAGAAATGAGCAGATCTGTGTTCCAGGCCAGGCTCTGCCGCTTTGCCTGAGGGTGATGGCAGCTGAGTAATTCTTTAGTCTGGGATCTCCTCTGTCCTCAGCTCTAAGGCGGGTGACAGTGGGGATGCTCCTCCCATATTTCCTGTGAGGGTCGAGGCCCCTGTGTAGACCACCTGTTCAGTGTTGGGCACATACTGTGCATCTCACAAATGCCAGTGGCCTCCATGTCTCCACAGCTAAGCCTGGGGCTCAAGTTCCATATATCAGGCCCTGCTGTAAGGACATGCCCAGGGACATTTCCCTTCTTACCTCTTCAAATGGGAAAAGACACACACACTACCCAGTCTCCCCACTGTGCCCTCTCCAGGTTACAGTAACGCCCATTTTTTTTATAGAAACCCACACCATCCACCCCCAAATCCTTAGAGCTGTCCTGGAAGCCAACTTCGTACCATGTGACTGCCTCCAGATGGACACTTTTCCCAACTGGGCCACTTGGCGTCTCTCCTAAAATGTGGAATTAGGTCTGGGAGCTGGCAGGGCAGTCTTGCTAGGCCCATAATCCTAAAAACGGGAGCGTGTGAACGAAGAGCACCTTTGCCAGGTGAATGGGAAAGGCTTCCAGGTCTCGAGTTGGACCGACTGTGTACTGTTAGCTAAGGCCCTTGATTGAGCATATCTCGATGGGCCTGGGGTGTATCTCAGTAATATGACTGTCCAGCAGGGATGGGGGTCTGGGTCTCAGTAGCACATGCCCAGAATCTGAACACTTGGGAGGCTGAGGCAGGAGGATCCAGAACTGGTTCAAGTCCAACCTGGACTATGTAGTAAGTTGGAGGCTAACATGAGTTAGGAGCTAAGACCCTATCTCAAGGTGGTTAACATACAAGCCATCCCCAGGACCTTAGGCATACAGGGCCCTGGGCAGTTACGCAGGTCAAACAGGAAAAGGTGGCTCAGTTCTTTCTGGCTTCCTCGAGACTCACCCTGCAACCCCTTTTCAGTCTCACGCTGCCTTGGGATCGTTTCTTCAGGATTCCTAACCCCCCTCTCCTGGCCGGAAGCCCGGACTTCAGCGCAAATGCAATAGGGGGCTAGCCCAGAACCTGTGCATCACCTGTCTGTGCCATCCACGGGGATCCCTCTGCCCCCAAGCCCACAGTAGCAGCCGTATCCGTAATAGGAGAAGAAGGCGCTGCGCCCTGTGACATGTTTGACCATCCTCTGGAACTGCCAGAAGCTGCTGAGGGTGGAGGTTGTCCCTGCCAAGGAGAAAACAACAAAGGAGAGGAGCCTGAGGGCCCACGGGCCTCTCTAGAGTGCTTNCAGTGAGGTGGCCAGTCCAGAGACCTCGCACAAGGTGTCAGCCTCCTCCACAGAGTAGGAAAATAGCATCAATGTTACTCCATCACTCAGAAAGTTTCTCGCTAAGCAGGATAAGGCCCAGGCTCCCCAACTGTCAGGGGTGCTCCACCACCATCCGTGTCTGATCAGTAGTAACTGGGAAAGCTCAAAGCCAGAGGGTCCAGTCAGCCCCTCCTCTAGGCAGCATCAGGCATTTATAGTCTCCCAGGAGAAATCAGAAAAACACCTTTGATCCAGTCTATAAAATGGCACATACACACAGACCCATCAATTCTTATTATTTTTAATAGACAGGGTCTTCTCTTATCTACACAACCCTAGCAGGTCTGGAATGTCCTGTAGAGACCAGGCTGGCCTTGAACCTGCGGAGATCCTCTCCTCTTTGCCTTTGAGACGCTAGAATTACAGGCACTCACCAGTGGACTTTTTTACTTCTACAAAATGCTTACAGACACACACATAAATGCATACATAAGGGTGCTTGCTGGCAGTGTGGTCAGTAACATCAGAGCACTGAAAAGTACCACATGCACCCCCACAGGAGGATGGTCATCAAAGCACATGTCTTAGCAATGTATCACTTTCAATAGCTGAACTCCAGCCAGTTGAGACTGGCAGATGGAGAAAGAATCAGGCCACATTCATTTAGCATACTTCCACGTACCTTTTTTACAAGTACATTGTGGTGGTTTGATTAAGAATGGCCCCATAGGCTCATATATTTGAATGCATGGTCACCAGGGAGCGGAACTGTTAGGGAAGTTGTTGGAGGAAGTGTGTAACTGGGGGTGAGCTTTGAGGTTTCAAAAACCCACGCCAGGCCTAGCCTCTCTGTCTCTGCCTGCAGATCAGGATGTAGCTCTCAACTATTTCTCCAGCACTGTGCTTGCCTGCCTGCTGCCTGCTGCCACGCTCCCTGCCATGATGATAATGGACTAAGCCTCTGAAACTGTAAACAAGCCCCCAGTTAAATGCTTCCCTTTACAAGAGTTGCCTTGGCATGGTGTCTCTTCACAACAATAGAACAGTGATTAAGACACATGTATTATTTTGTTACAGTATTTTGAGTGTGTGTGTGTGTGTGTGTGTGTGTATGTGTGTGTGTGTAGGCTTAGAGGAATGTCCTCCAGAGTTTCCAGAGCAGTTGTATCTAGGTGTAGAAAAGTACTAGTCCCTGAGAAGACTGTACCTTTGTTACTATACATTTTATAGTTTTGTTTTGTGATCAAACGAAAACGTATGTGGCCCAAGCTGGCCTCAAATTCATATGTAGTCAAGGATGACCTTGAACTTCCAACTCTTCTGCCTCCACCTCTGATTACAGGCTTGTACCATCCTGCCTGGCTTTATACAGTGTTGGGGATCGAATCCAGGTTTTTGTGTATGGTAGGCAAGTACTCTACCCACTGAGCTATGTCCCTGGCCCTGCATTTGATTTTTTAAATTATAAGCATATATTTGGTTTGTGCTAAAAACACAGCAAAAGCATCAACTCAAAGAAGGAAACCGTCAGAGTGATGGGGAGGTTTTCTCAAGCTCCCTCCCACCTCAGTGCTGAGCTAGATTCCTTGACCTGATTTCTCAATCCTCCATCCTCCTGCCTCCACTTCCCAAGCACCGAGATTATACATTGGGCATGATTTTGAAAACTGCAAAGCTCATTAGCAACTTGGGGAAAGCGGGAGACCTAATTTTGATACCTCTGACTTCCAGAACCCCAGAGTCACTGGACATGGCTGAAAACAACAGGAAACATGCCAGCTAACCCAGGCACTCAGCAAAAGACTGAGGTGGTTGTTGTTGTTGTTTTTTGGTTGTTTTTTTTTTTTTTTAACAGACCTCCGATGGTCCCCAGGAAGCCCTTCAGATTGCATATCTCATTTTGCAGAGGTATGCAATCCAAAGCCCCAGTAGCAGTGACTCAGTTTGACTAAGTAGTCCACTAGACATCATCAGGATGCCTTCTCCAGAAGAATTACTCCAGCTGCCTGGAATCATGCCTACCATTTTGTACGGCAGTATACACAGCTTTAAATAAAGGCAACCAGGATGGTAAGGAAGAAAGCCTCCCAGACCGGGAGTGCTGACCCCACCCACAGCCAAACATCATTTTTCCAGTATGTGGTCAAGGTCCCTGGATTCCAAGATGAGGGCCCAACACTGTGACCAACCCATCAGACAGCAGAACCAGAGGTAGGAGAACTTTGGAGGGAGCCTGGTTCTTTCCTGAGTGCGTTGTATCCTTCCTTCACTTAATGCCACCTAGGAGGGGCCACCCCGTGACAGTCAGAAAGACGGCCTCCCGGCACTCTCGCAGATGGCTTATACTTACAGCAGAAGATGAAGACAATGAATATAGCAATGACCTTCATTCCCGAAGAGATCAGGAGGTCCAGGGTGCCAGAACTCCACCTTCATCTGCCAGTTCAGCTCCTTTTGGAGGAGGAAGTAAAGGAAGAGGCCATTTAGGTACAAAACACTAATACAGCCAAGGCCTTTGGAGGCCCTCAGCACAGGGCTCTGAGAGATCTTTGCCAGAACTAATTACGTCTGACTATGACACCCATCCTAGCACTTTGACCCAGATGTTAAACATAAGAACGGTTCAACTGTTTAGAAATGGTGAACACTAATGGTGTCTTCTTTCTTTGGCAACACTATCACTCTGGTTGTTTTTTTTAATCTTTGGAGGAGTCAGCAGCCCACGGGGCAGTGGAGGAGAATGTGTGTGGGTGTCTGTCCCTCCATGGAGTGACTCCACAATAAGCTTTCTTTCAGTTCAAGTATTCTTCACCAGCCCCATGAGACATCAGACTACATCTGACTGTGCGGGCCTTGGAGAGGAAACAATAGCTCAGCAGAGCTTTGAGAATTTGGCAAGTCCAAAGCCTCAGATAGGTTTTCACTCAGTGCTGAACTTTCCCAGGAAGACTTCAAAATGTCAGTCCTATCGCAAGAGCACTGTGAGAGCCCGCCTGGCGTCCTAGCTGCTTGGCCTTCTTGGGCACAACTCTGGTGGAAGCTGAGAGGCTGGGCCCTGACCAAGCTGGTCCTGGCCAATCATTATTTCAACAGCTGTACAAGTTTTTCTAATTAGGTTCTGTCTCCATGGGAACCTGACAAAACCATGCCTAGGTTGGAGCTACAAAGAAAGGACTCACATCTTTTGAAGCAGCAGGCGTCGAGACTTCAGATACAAAGGGGCCTGGGGTGTGTGCCAGGTAATGAAATCCAGCTGAAGTACCAACTGTGTACTCAGCTAATGAGAAGATCCAAGGAAGGTCCAAAGGAGGCTGCCGAGCTGACTCCAGGTAAACAGAGACTAGGCATAGACCAAGAGCCCCACATGGGCCTTGACTTCCACCAACCGTATTGCACCCAAGCACAGCAGCTGACTTTGGCATTGCACAAGAGGCAGCAACAGTGGAAAGCCATGCACTGAGTCTATGCTAGAGAGAGTTGGCGCTGTCCCAACATTTCCTGTCAGTGAATCTAAGCCCCAGGACCCCGAGCTTCCTGTCTGTGAAGTGGAGTCAATGACCTTTGTCTTCTGCGGCGCCAGCAAGATTCTAGATGCTCTTGGTGTGAAAACACTTGGTCAACATGGGCCAAGGTGAGTGACAGTTCCATATATTCTAATTAACAAGACAGGAAGTGTCAATACACACTTGGATGTGTTCCAATGAGATGCAGGAAGCAATGAAACACTGCAGTACATCAGTGGATCCATTTTATTATCCAGAAACTTCTCTGCTGAAGATCTCTCAGGAAGCTGATTTCTAAGGAGCTATGCAGATCCATGCAGCCTGTTGGCCTTGTTACCAGATTATAATTGGGCATGTTATCACAGACCAGAAGGAACTAAAATACTGCACTGGGGGGTCGGGGGACACGGTCAGGAAAGGACTTCATAGAACAGGTGACTTTTAAGACGGGTCTTGAAGTATCAAGCAGTTTGGATTCACTTTGAAGAGGGAGAAGGCAGGACAGACGTGAACCAGAACACCGGAGATGAAAACGCCAAGGGCCCATTTGGGGGACAAGCTGGCTAGAGCCCAGGAGAGAGCTGCGGAGTAGAGGCATGGTACAAAAGAAGATGGGTCCTTGCATTAGCAGATGGGAGAATGGCCTCCAGCCATTTTCCTGAGAATCTAGTGAATGTGTGTGCATGCTCAGCCCAGGCATCAGAGGGACGTTCTTTGAAGATGCTCTCTGGTGCGGGTCAGAAGATAAAGAGAGGGACTAGCTAGCTGTCTCTTCCCCACAGGACAGCATCATACCATGCTAGAGAACAAAGACTCATATGCTACTGAACACGAAATGGACCCCAGGCATAACCAGCATTTCACCACGCTCCAGCAAGGGCGCACACGCACCACGCTCGCACACAGTCGGGGAGCAAAGGATTGAAACCGACGCGACTCTCAAAGGGTTGCATAATTCTTAGGTGATGTTAAAATAGCTGCTGAAGGATCTACTTTAATCTCTTCTGAGTGGGCGCCGAAGGGCTGAAGAGCATCGCCTGGAGACTTCTGACAGAATCATTAACAAGATGTAAGCCAGCGACACTGCCATACAAAACAACCAGCTTCTGAAAGTGCCAGCGGTACCTCCCTGGGGCCATGATGCCTCTTGGATATCCAGAATTCCCAGAAACGAGGCCAGTCTAGCCCAGGCCCTCATCCAAGGCCAGGTGCTCTACCAAGGTTAGCAGCTTCCTCTCTGAGATGGGCTAACAGCCTGTCACTGAAATGAATTCCTCCATGCCAGCTCCTAAAAGAATATGCCATTGGTACCAATTCCATCATATGTAATCCCATCCAGCCCATGTCTGCTCTCCTACCCTTGGCTCAAACTATACTGAAAACAATATTATTTATAACTATCAGCTAACAATGTGTCTTTCTGACCCAACTATGAACGTGCTGACAAGGGTTTAGAGCTGTACTCCCTATCAAAATCCCACCCCTATACATGCAGGACAAAGCAGGTAACAAATACGTGGCCACAATGTTAGGTAATGAATCAGTGGTTCTCGACTGTATACTAGTAACTTCTACCAGTTCAGTCACTAAATTATTCTGAGGGTCTGGAGCACAGTCCGCTTGGGACTCCCTTTAAAGTCATCTTGGAAGGAAGACTTCATTAGATTGAAACAAAGACAGGGAGGAATTGGGCAAATGAAGGGACAGGATAGGCTGGGGAAGAACCTTCAAGCCAGGGGCTCAACAGCAGCAAGGGTGTTGAGCCTAGGGAGGGCGCATGTATGTGTGGCCATGGTCGCAAAGCAGTAAAGCACCACAGAGGCAGTCAAGAGGGAAAAGAGTCAGAAGTCAGCCCCTTTCCATTCGAACAGGCCAGAGGCAAGAAAGCAGGCCAGAGGCAAGAAAGCAAGAGTGCAGAGGTAGGGGGCTTGCAGGTCTGACAGCAGACAGCTAAGAAGGCTTCCGTTAGATGATTT
>LZPO01075859.1:759267-777495 GCA_001675575.1 Neotoma lepida | reverse complement strand
TCTGCAGAGGGCAGGAGAGTATCATCCCAGAGGGAGGAGGGAAGGCAGAAAGTGGAGAGTTTTTGGAGGAAAGACAAGATTGGGAATAGCCATTGGAGAGGGCAGAAAACTGAGGAGAACAAACAGAAGGCTGGCCAGGGAGGGCTGAGGGCCTGACTGACGTTGGAGACCACACAAGTGCCCTGACATCCATTTGTGTGACTTGCCATGGTATCTTTAATGCTTGGTGTGGGTGGACAGATTCTAGCTGAGGCTTCATCACATGGATGAGACAGAAGGACAGTAGGGTAAGGAGGACTCTTACCAACAGAATGGCTGAGGTAGTGGACCATAGCTCCTGAGCAGGGTGAAGGGAAAGCAGAAAGGCTGCGGGACTCCGAATCTCAAGGCTGTTGGAAAACACGGTGAAGTGGCTGGAGTTGCTGACTGTAGGGTTAGCCCCTTAAAGGAGATAGGGGGTGGTGATCACAAAACCCAGAGTGTCCCCAGAGTGGGAGTGGGTAGTCTCTTACTCCCCCATGATGATATACCCAAAAAATAAAAAATAATCACACTCGGACTCTAAGGGTTTCAGGAATGAGTCCCACAACCCTGTTATAAAATAAGGACACTGACAGGGTTTGATGTTGGTCCCCATCCCACCCCCCACCCCAGGGCAGGGTTCCCTTTCGCGTGAACGCACTCTCCCCAGAGAGACAGAGTCAGGCCAGGTCAGGAAGAGGAGAGAAGATGGCAGAGGCCCAGGCCCAGGGCCCTGTGGCCTCCATGGGGCAGGGCCACACCAAGGTCCTGCGTCTGGAATCCGTGAAACAAGGACTGGAACCTCTGCTTACCGTGCCCCGGCTTGTCCAACTTAAGTTTGCGCAGGCCTGTCCAGGCCAGGCAGGTTCCGGGTCCCACCGGAAGCACGTGGCCCCCCACCCCTCGGCGGTTGCCACGGAGACGGGGCTGTTTACCAGCTGGTCGCAGCCAGACACAGGAGGCGGATGGAGCTGAGTTGCGAGGTGAGAGGCCCACTGTGGGTCCCCAGAAACTGAGAGCCAAGCCTTTTGAAAGGACTTCCCCAGAGGCAGAGCCAATCTGGCCGGAGCCTGAGTCTGCAGCAGACAAGGGGCCCTCTGGGAGGGGCATATACAAGCCAGTCCCTGGAGCAGATTCAGAGAGAGACAAGGGAATCCGGGTCATGTGCAGAGGCNNGAGCTGGAGGGAGCCTCCCACAGCTCCGTGCTCTCTCCCCAAGTCTGCCCTCATGCTCCAGTCCTTCCTGCCATTGCCTGACACCCCCTTTCTGCACTTTAAACTTTGCTTCTAGGCCTGACCGACNGTGGAAGTAATAGAAGCCTCTGCCCCACTCCCTCGCCCGCCCTTCTATCCTGGAATCAACCCTAGTTCTCTTTGCAAAGCTTCGCTCACTTGGTGGCTTGTGGTTTCCCACATTCTAATCTCTGGTTTGGAGTAGCGCTGGGAATGGTGTCAATCTTTGCTTTCTCAATCCCCGGGCTGGTTCCTTTACATAGTTTAATTTTGTAAGCCAGGCTGGGGACTAGGGAGGGTGGCGGCAAGGGGGCGGTAGTAACTGATAAACAGTTTTAAAAGACCAATGCACGTGTATGTGTCCTGGTATATGGCAGCAGATGGTTTGTAGGTGGTTATATTTTGCTGCTTTTGCTGAGGTTTAGATTTGGGCTGTGAAGTAGTGTGATCTGACCCCTTGGCGGCTTGTGGGCACCATTGGAAAACAGGAATCTTGGTTTATTTTCTAGCCAATGCCCCTTCCTTCCTATTTGTGTGGTGATAATCCTAAGGAATGGGCACCTGCCCTTCTGGCAACCTCTTGGAAGTGGTGCCCAGTGTTTTGTTTCCTGCCTCCTAGCAGACCTCTGCCTCCTAGCTATTGTGTTTAAGTAAACAGGCTACTTGCCTCTCCTGCTGGCAGCTTGATGGATGCCTACGCCTAGATCTTGTCTACGCCTAGATCTTGTCAAATCACTTGGTGGTTGAGTGTCTGCCAGACCTAGAGGTGGCAAAATGAGCCAAGCCAGGATTATGCTGTGTAGAAGACTGGACTGAGGGCACAGGCAGAGTTGGGGACCCAGGGTGTGACTGTAATGGCTCCATGGATGCAGTTCTCCAAACACCTGTTTCCCACAGCATCCTACCCTTGTACTGGGTGGGGGTGGAGCTGGTGTTCCCTCCATGTAACAGATGGTCTCTGCGCTGGGGAGGAGGCAGTGGGTTATAAAAGCAGGTTGGATGGAACGGTTTTACCTGAAGGAGGTGTTACTCTCTAAATAACCATGAGTGGGCTCATGAGAATTAGTCATAATTGTGTTTTTTTTTTTTTTCTCTTGAGATAGCTTGCAGTCATGTTATCTTATGGCCAGGGTGTCTTGACTATGACACCCCCTGAACATGGCTAATTATATAGAGTACCAAAAGGTATAGCAACTTCACACACACACTCAAGTTTGACTGTTAAAAATAACCCAGCAGAGCGCCTGTGAGAACACATGACTTTCCTCATCAAAGTTGTTAGGGAGAGGTTTCTAAGTTACCAAACTTCCTGACAGTCAAACCTTCCCCAGGCATGTGTGGGTGTTGGAAGCCAAGCCTGCGATAATTCTGTAGAAGCTGTGGCAAATTAATAGCTGTGCCCAAGTGAGGAGCTTGCCTTNATTGGCTCAGCTGGACAGCTACGGCTTCCTCCTGCCACTCTGAGCAAGAAACCCATAGGGAAAAATGTTCTTCATAGTTGATCAGAAAATAAATGAAATGGACAAGNAGATGGGGAGGTATTTCTGATGCCAAAACTTTTTGCTCAGGAAGAAGTCTCTGGACCGCCTGCTGCCTAATTGGGCATGGAGGATGGAGAAGGGGAAGGATGGAGGAAGGTTTGGGTTGTATATAGAATGGGACAGCCACAGAGCCATTTAAACTGTGAAAAGGGGGCTGAGGGGATGGCTCAGTGGTTAAAGCACCTGCCCGAGGACCAGAATTTGGATCTCCATAACCGGTGCACATGCCCGATGGGTGTGGCAGCTCACCTATAATTCCAGCCCTAGAAGGCAGAGACAGGATCCCCATAGCAATCTAGCGAGACTGGCCGTATAGGTGAGCTTTGGGCTTGACTGAGANATCCCTCCTCAGTGAATAAGGTGCAGGAGCAATGGAGGATGCTTTTCGCTGACGTCAACCCTGGGCCTCCATGTGTGCATGTGTACCTGCACACACATGTGTGCACAGATNTGCAACACACATACACACATGGAAAATGGAAAAAGACAATTCAAATATGAAGGGAAGGGAACCTCGCATGAGATTCTGAACAGCTGGCTGCCTTGGTTCCTTGTGGTCTGGTAGAGCACTGGCATAGAGCAGCAAGGGTCACATCTACGCCCAAGGACTTGGAATGGTACTGCTGAGGACTGTTTTATGGGAGGAGCTTGGAGGAAGTAAATCTGAGGTAAGTGAAAGTGTGTCNTTGACAGAAGTGATGAACTCAAGAAGTGTTTTGTAGTTTTGAGGCAACTGCATAGGAGGAGAGGTCTCCCAGCTGTTTAACACTGACAGCAACCATTACCAATACCATTGGGGTATGTTCTAAAGCTGATGTGTGAACCCACGGGCCACGTGTGTCCAAGGAGAGTTATGAATGTGGCCTGATAATGTCATATTGCAGTGTCAAAAGTTGAACACCCCNGTTGAAGAGAAACAGGTAAAGCTTTGCTCTAGAATAACAGAAACAAGCACGAGACAGGCCTACGACCAAAGCAAAACCACACCCATCCATCTGCTCCTGCCCAGGACTGTCCTCGGAGGCAGAGCTCCCTCCGCCACAGACTGAAAAGTCAAAATAGATGCTCNCTAGGTCTTCACGCGGAAGCTAGCCAACCCCTTGTCCAGAATCTGAGCGTCCCCTGTGAGTTCTAGCAGGTAATCAGGGCAGCCTCTGTCCTCCCTGCCACCCAGCCAAGCTGGGGAGCCATGTCCCATGTGACTTGTGCAGAGCTACCTGGCAAGGTGAGGAAGAAAACAAAGTAAAGGCTAAATGTGGACTGAGAGNGAGAGAGAGCTGAGGAAGGCCTGCAGCAATGGGAGAAGGGGAATTCCAGAGGGCGGCGTGTCCACAGTGAATGATGTCAGGACAGACAGTGTCCCTTGTAGAGAGAAGTGACCTGCTGTTGAGCGGAGTTGAGTCTGGTTGTTCTGTTGAGTGTCCTAGCAGGGTTACCTTCCCTCTCTGAGCAAAGGCAGCTGCGCCTAACATTCCAGCCTCTGCCTCTGAGGTCTGCGCAGGCCACTCCCTAAGGGAGCTTCCCACCCTGAGAGCCAGCCAGGACTTGGAAGTTTGGTACACTCTGCCTGCCCTAGGAATTCACCAGGGCCCTTTTGTCCCCCAGACACCTTTNTCCATTGGGGCCCAGTCAGACTTCACCGGGNCACAGTGTGCACTCTACTGAGTGTGTTGCCATGCTNGTTTTGTGCCCACACTGCAGACAGAACTCAGTCATTGCAAACGTATCTGACCTGGACTCTGGTTTGTCACATGGCTTGTTCTCTCAGGGTGGTCTTTCTGCTCACTGGCCCTTCTCCATGAGAGTGAGGATCAGTCCCTTGCCTTAGTCATTNTACGTCATGCCTTCTTATCACTTCTTGAAAATATCTACAGACTTGTAGCTTTNACCCATTGCTCCCCTCACTTTAATAATTTACGTTCCAAGAACCTGTAAAGAATGAGTGAGTCACAGCTGCTCCCCNTCTTCAGATGTCAGAAACCCAGACAATGATCCCATACTCTGGCCCATTGATACTTACCCCTCTAGTGGGCAGAGAATGGCATAAGAGTGCNTCTCGGTGTCTCAGGAGCTTAACCCATGGCTTTCTCTGTTTCTGTCTGCTTCCTTAGGGGTCCTGAGAAGCAATGGCCACAGAAGCCCCTGTGAACCTAGCACCACCTGAACGCAGCACGGTGGTGGGTACCTCAGCCGACAGCTTCATCTGGCAGCCCAGCTCAGTCAGGATGCACGTNATCCGGCCCAAGTCTGCCAAGGGCCGGAAGCGGCCAAATCTGCACAGACCTCAAGGCATGGGTGATGGTTCTCCCAGCGTGCTGTCCGCTTCACCTCCACCATGTTCCTCCGGGTCACCGAGCAGCCAGAAAGCAGGAGTCTGTGCACCCGTCTCTCCATCTCAGGGAGCCCCTGATGAGATGCCGGAGCTGCTGCCACAGGTGCTCGTTGGGGCCACCTCATCTCTCAATAAGTACCCAGTCCTCCCTTCCATCAACAGAAGGAGCCTGGAGGACGGGGCTGTGGACACGGTGGCCAGGAAGGCCAGTTCTCTGCAGCTGAGTAGCNTCCAGGCCCTTTACCAGGAGGAGGCCTGCACCACTGTAAAGTCAAGCCAAGAAGATTCCAGAACCCAAGTCTGTGCCTTAGAGAAGAAATTCATCACCCGAACCAAGAGACAGAGTTCCTCTGGGGCCTCAAACATGGAGGAGCCAACAGACCAAGAGCCGAGGCTGCTGCTNGCCGTCAGGTCACCCTCTGGCCAAAGGTTCGTGCGCTACTTCAGGCCCAGTGACGACCTACAGACTGTGCTCGCAGTGGCTGAGCAGAAAAACAAAGCCACCTACCAACACTGCAGCATCGAGACGATGGAGGTGCCCAGGAGACGTTTCTCTGACCTCACCAAGTCCCTGCAGGAGTGTGGCATCCTCCATAAGTCTGTGCTGGGTATCTCCCAGGAAGAGGGGGAGGGGTGACTCTGAGCCCACAGCACCAGGCTGGGCCCCAGGTCTTTGAGCAAAGGGAATGTTGGGCGGGCTGAAGCCTCCCGCACAGCCTGGTTTCAAGTGCCACATGAGCCAGTGAAGCTCAGACCCCAGGGACCTTGTCTGTATAGCATGTCTGTGGAGGCAGGGGCACATCTGCACACGGGCTGAGCCCCCTGGGAAACTCCCTTCTAGCCCCACATTCCACCACTGCAGCCACAGGGAAGTTCTATGGCTATTCCCAGAAGTGGCTGTGGCCAGGACTTCTCTCTTCACCGCTGGCTCCTCCCAGAACTGGTTCCTTCTGGAGCACCTGCAGTGAACTCCGGGTCTCTCTTGAAGCCAGCACTTTGCTTCTCTGTATCTGACACGAGATTAAACACTTCCCAGAGAGCATTCTAGTCTAGTAAATAACCAGGGTTTAGGAATTATGGAACTGACATTGGTATTTCTTGCAGTTATCATAAGAAACAGGCTGTTGATCCTGTGTTTGGAAGCAGCCTCCCTCCTGAGCTGCAGGAGTGGAGATCCCTGGGGATCCTTGTTGGTGTGAGGTGGCAGCAAAGGGAAGAACCGTCTTCTGCTGTCACAAACCAACACACATACAGTTCTGAAATGTCCTAGAGCTAGCCCGAATACATTGCCTCTGTAGTCATGGGCTAGCCAAGGCTACTTTTGAATGGACTGACTAGGTTGGCACTTCTTGGTAGCCCCTGTCCACAGAATTCTTCCAAAATGGAAGTAAAATGGGAAGTCCTCTGTTGTTTTTAAGACCCACACAACTACAAGTCTGTACAGGTTTGTGCTATTAACCCCTTGGCCTACCTGGACATAGGTAAATTATTTTATTTTCCAGTGTTGGTATCTCATCCACTTCAAACATGGAAGGGCTTTGGCACAACATCAGCACATCCTGGAGTCTGATGTCAGGCCCTCCATAAGAGAAGGAAAGTGGCTTCTTTTCTGTGCTCCTGTTGAGACCACACTACGCAGCTGGCTGACTGGCATAGAGTGCCCCTGTCCCCCTTAGCCNGAGCTGTCACAAGCACTGTAGAGTCTTGTTTTTCCTGTGGGGAAACACATTATTTGCCAAAGTTCTCTTGTATTACAGGTTCAGNCAGACACCCACAGCTCGTCTGCATCCCTTTACGGCCAAATCCCCAGTTGGAGTCAGGAACACGGAGACCTTCTGGGCACCTTGTCCCCCCTTAGAGCACAGTCACCACATGGCCCTGGGTACTGGTACCTGCCCCCATACCCTCAGTACACAGACGAGGCAGGGTTCGGCTATTCTTGGAGCATCTCGGAGTGTTGGCACCTCAGAACAGGGGCATCTTGTGCATGGACAACACCAGCGGTTGGTTAGAGACATTCCTTCTAGTGCACTGCCCCTTGGTAATTGCGGTGGTTACCCTGAACAGGCTGGCTCATTGTACACCTCCCACACCACCCAGATCACTCTAGACTAGGATATTCCTGAGCATTTGCAAGATTTCCCATCCTGCCTAGGTTAGTGGCTCCTTTGGTGGGAAAGGTCAGCAGGGATTGGCTTTGATGCAGGCACAGCCATGCAGCTGGTCACCTTGTCTACTCAATGACCATGGCAGAAGGGACTGGTGGCTTGCGCTTGGACTCCCCCAGTACAGGTATTTCACTTCCCCCAAGTGCACAATTCTGCCTCTGATCTAGGAGCCTATAAAAATCACACCTACTCTATGGTAAGAATAAAATCCCACCCACCTGCAGCTTGGTGATTCCAAGCTTTAGAATGTTCCAGTGAGAAATGTAACATGCTTGACGGAATGAGAGACTCCTGGACACAGGGTTTTGTTGTTGCTATTTGGCTTAGAATTTTGGGGTGGTGGGGAACAAAGAGGAGCATGAAGCATAGGAATACTTTAGGATCTTTTAGGAGACACGATTAAAGCTAGATTTGAGTCATCATAATAATCTCTCTTTTTCTCTTTGTGGACAAAGGATAATGATACGAACAATAAAAGCTGATTTGTGTGAAACACTGTGTGGAGAAACACATCTTATGTTTTAGCCTAAGACTTGAGCTGCCAGACAGAAGTGTTCAGAGTGCTGTGACTCTCATCTTCAGGTGTCTGCCTTGGAAATCACCTATCCTGCCATCACAGCCAAGCCCCCCCCCAAATAAAACACACACACATACTCAGATGCTCACCATGGAACCCCCGCCACCTCAACTTCTGACCTAGCATGTAGCTTGAGAAGAGTCCCCTCCATCTCTCCTGACTTCTAACTACTCCTGTGGCATCAGGGGCACTCTGGTCTAAGGGGCCCTGCTGGTCAGCACATTCATCTTGGTGGCCCTTGGTAGGCCATCCTCATCCAGTGTGTGGTCACAGACCTTAGTCATTTGTTTAGACAAAGGTCAACTGAGGGGTCTCCCCTGGGACAATTTAGTGGTAAGCATGACTTAACCCCCCAAGAGACTTAACAAGAGAACATAGCCCTACTAAGGTCAGTCAGTGGCTCAGCTGTTATCTGTGACAGACCCAGCATTGGGGAAGGGGCCACACTGCCCCACCGTGTCTTCATCCCATCACTTCCAAACACATCACCTTCCCCCTTCTCCAGGGGTACTGGGAAGATGTCTCATCATGGACATGGATTTTGCAAAAGACAGAGCTTCATGGCAAGTGATTCCAGCATATTTTCCAGCAAAGCCCAGTAGGTACATTAGTCTCGACAGCAAGAACAGCAGAAGTAAATGACTCATCACCTAGAATCCTAAAAAAATTTGCATTAACAGATGCCACGTGGCTCTGGCATAGCCCTTACCCTGACTGTACATGGGATGTGGCCAGCAGTCACAACCAGGGGGTCCTGTCCGAGAGACAGCCTGGGAACAGGACTGTGGTCCATTCCCACTGACCTGAAGGAGGGCAGATCCTAGCCTCATACAAGTAGACACAGGGAAACTAAGCTTTTGTGTCTTACCGCCATCTTAAGTGGGTTTTCATATCAACCGCTCTGCCCCAAGAAGTTTCTCTTTACTTTTTCCCCCCTCTTTGCTGTAAGCTGGAATGAAAGAGCACTCAGTTTCTTGGTGTTCAAGGTATCATTTGGATGAGCCTTTCATGTGGTGAGCTCCATTTCTCTGCCTTCTAAGCGGACTCCCTGGACGGGCTTCTGGTTTGACATCAGTTTGGAGGTCTTTTATCAAACAGGGCTATCTGTTCTCTCCGTCCANGGCCACCCATGGTAATGATGTGGTGGCAGTTAAGCCTAGAGCACCACTTAATCAGCACATGAGAAAGAGCCAAGCCACAAGCCACCGNTGGGTTAGATCCATTCCAGAGGCCCGGACAATGGAAGCAGAACAGATTTCTGGTGAGTCAGCTACCAACATGCAAGTCAGTAGTGCCCAGTATACAAATTAAGTCAGATGTCTTCCTACTTGTCTACACTACTGAAGTGCCACTTCTCTTCCTGATTAGGGATGTCCCTCCCAGTTCACTGTGACATCCCTCTGTCTTCCCNGATGTTCAGTCGGTCAGGAAGCATTTGCTCTCCTGAATAGTCAACACAGATGAACAAACCAAGGTATTTTTGGATAGTGAAATTCTTTCTTAAAGACCATTTTGACATTGTGACAAACACTGGTGGGTGAAATTCAGCCAGGCTTATTCACCTGTGCTGACTAGAGAGGCACTCTGGCTGCTGGCTGAGTAGACTGGAGGGATTAGGGCAGAAGATGGACGATCAACTCCTAGAGGTAGATAATAACTAGGCAAGAGGTGGGAGACATAGCTTAGTCTCCTTGGAGGTGGTTAGATTCAGGATACACAAGCTCTTCATCTGGAAAGAAAAAGAAGTGTAGTTGACAGGTTGGGATTTCCTTGAGCNGGCCCAATCAATATCTTCAGTGTGAAGTTCTTGTAAAGACAAACACAAAAGCACTAAAACCCACANCAGGCAGGGGAATCATCCTGAGCAGCAGTGGCGTTCATATAAAGGGAAGACACAAAAGTTTATGGATGAAATGTGTGGAAAGAAGCAAGGCTATTAACTGCATTCATTGAAGAAAGATGAACCCTCAAAGGTGCCTGACTCATTCAACGTCCAATCCAAGTCAACACCAATTGCCACCTCCATCCAGGGGTGTGATCCCTGACCGGGGTTACTTCGGAAGACACTCGGTCCAAGGAAGCATCATCTAGGCTCCCTGGTTCTTCCATTCCTCCTTTTCTTGTTTCCCCTCCTTNNATTTGTCTGAATCCTGAAGCTGATGTGGAATACACGTCTTCTCAAGAGGGTCTACTGACCCACTTAATGAACCTCCTAATTTTAGACTTTTCATACCTGCCTGTTGACACTGAGGGTTCCAGGGCTTTGGGTATTGGTCCTTAGGTGATCAGCTGAAAACTCCCCTTTCTGATATCTGTCCCTTGTGACAGGAGATGTGTCTGCTCTGGCTCATNAGCACCTCCAGCAGACAGCTTGGGTCTGTTTGAGCTCTAGCCCCCTGTTAAGAATGATCCAACATCTGAGGAGAAACCCATGGAAATGGCAGCAACTG
This sequence comes from Neotoma lepida, assembly GCA_001675575.1. NCBI lineage: Eukaryota > Metazoa > Chordata > Mammalia > Rodentia > Cricetidae > Neotoma > Neotoma lepida. The sequence continues at coordinate 767,173 of LZPO01075859.1, read as the reverse complement.
TCACCTCCCAATAGGAAAGTAAGGTCTGGAAACTTCTACCCACACCCTACCCCTAAATCCAATCATGGATGCTGTGATGTCCATTCTGATCAGACTCAAACATATCATGTCCCACAGACCCTAGGTCTGGACTCTGATGCTCTCTAGGGATTTCCTGCAGCCAGGCCTCTGCCTCTGCTTGCTCTTTTCCTCTTGACAGAGTTCCCAGCAGGGCCTCCAGTGTATTCAGATCTATAACATATTAACTCAACAAATATATATTAGGTATCTATATGCCAAGCATATAAGACCTATCAGGAAACAGAACAGGCCCTAATTGCTATCTTTAAGGAAGTTATATTTGGTAGAGGGGGAGACAAGAAGTAAGTAAAATCCATAATACATGATGCAGAATGGTAGAAGGAAAAACAGAAGATGAGAAATGGCTACCAGTAGAATCCAAACCGAGGACCAGGTGGGTGGCTACAGAACTCAGGGCAAGTAGCCAGCTTCTGGGACAAAAGTTAATTTATCTTCCTTCTTTCCCCCCAACCCCGCCCCTACTCCCTCACCCACCTTTTTGCAGGACGTCATATTACTTCCAGTAGCCCTGAAAGTAATAGTTTTATTATAATAATATTAAAGTCAATGCTGACCTATAGTATGCATCATCTTTATCATACATTATTTTCCTAGGCAAAAAGAGGAGGGGGTTCATTCATAGAGTCAATTATAGCCTGCCCCTCAAATAAAATGTAAGTTGTTTTGGTGATGTGAAAATTGGGAAGTAGAGAGAAGATTGACAGGGGAAAGAAAACCATCTACAATCTCTCTCGTCAAAAATTGCCATTGTTAATATCTCAGCATGTATTTTTTTACCCTTAGAGATTAAGTTTATGTTGCATATTGCTTTCTTGCCAATAGACACAAATGCATATTTTTAACGTTTATATTCTTAGCAAAAGCTCTCATGTTCTCATTCCAAGTTTCTACGGGCTCATGATTATTTTAAGATTGAGTAATACCTCAATGTGTTGATGACTTATCATCATTGAACTATCTCCTTTTGTTGTTGTTTGGTTGGTTTTGGTTTTGCTGTGGAACAATCTTTGTACACTGTAAATGTGTATTACTCTCATTGGTTAATAAAGAGCTGAATGGCCTATAGCTGGGCAGGAGAGATTGGGTAGGAGAACCAAACTAGGAGAATTCAGGGAAGAAGAAGGGTGGAGTCAGAGGAGTCGAGAGCAAATGCAGAAGAAGNAACATGAAGTTCATAGATGAGGTAAATGAGTCACATGGCAAAACATAGGTGGGAAATATGGGTTAATTGAAAATGTAAGAGTTAGCTAGTAACAAGCCTGAGCTATTGGCCAATCATTTATAATTAATATTGAGTTTCTNTGTTAGTTATTTGGGAGCTGCTGGCAGGACAGAAACTTCCACCAACATGTTTTTTTGAGACAGGGTTTCTCTGAGTATCCTTGGCTGTCCTGGAACTCACTCTGTAGACCAGGCTAACCTCAAACTCAGAGATACACCTGCCAAGTACTGGGATCAAAGGTGTGTTACCACCACCTGGCTGAACTTTCTCCTGAACTGCATGCTCCCAGTTTTTTTTTTTTTGTTTTAACCACAGAAGTCAAAGTTAAAAGTCTTCATTTATGTAGCTTTTGTTTTTAATCTCTTACATTACTTCTTTAGGACAAATAACCAGAAAGACAGTCAAGGTTTTATTTTGGTTTTCCTCTGTAGCCCTATGGCCCCAAAAGGCTTTAAGCTTGACAGCTTCCTGCCTCAGACTGGGAGAAGATAGGATTAAAGACCCTAGGCTCAGCCCGGTGACTTTGCTTTGCTTTTTAAATGGCTACAGAGCAAAGCAAACAGGAGCTTAGGCTATCGCTTTTTATNATTTCCCATCATTTTGGTTCCAGGATTGAACCCAAGTCATCTTATGCTACAACTTATGCAGCAAACATTTCTACCTGCAGAGCCATCTCACACAGTGCACTTTTTAAAACTAAAGTGGATGATGCAAGACACAGTTGGGCAGTTAAGAGCATTGCTGCTCTAGGGGCTGGAGGGAATGGCTTAATGGTCAGGAGCATTCATTACTGTTCTGGAGGATCAGGGTTTGATTCCCAGAACACACTGTCTGTAACTCCAGTTCTAGGTGATCTCCTGGCCCCTGCTAACACCAGGCATGCATGTGGTGCACAGACACACATATAGGCAAAGCACCATAAACATTAAACATAAATATATATGAACAGTGGATCTTGTTCAACTGATTAATAATTGTAAGACAGGGCCTTATTGTGTTGCTTAGGCTGGTCTTGAATTCCTGAACTCAACTCCCAACTCAGCCTCTCCAGTACTGGGATTGCAGGCGTGCGACAGCACACTCGACTTTGGGTTTTGATTCTAATGAGTCAAATGTGTTTTCACTGCGCCAACAAGATGAACAAGTACACACCACACCAGGCACAGAACACGATGATGAATCAGACTGCCTCTGTTCTCGAGGAATTCCCAATCGAGTGGGAAAACCCATGTGAAAGAGATACTGGCACCCATGCCGAGCATCCTCTGTCTCATTTGGGGAGAGTCAGAAACCAACTAAGCACAGAGTGGCAGAAAATATTCCTGTGCATCTGTGATGGCTCCAGAAGGAGTTCAAATGCTCCCCTTCACAGAGAGCAGGACAAAGCTATCAACACTCGGGCTGAGAGGCAGGCTATCAGTCCATTGGCTTCTAATGCCTTTCAGTCCACATCTTTCAAAAGTGGAGAGGAGGGGAGAAGCAGACTGAGGCAAAGGCCAACATGGGATCCTGAAAGTCAGTCCTTCCTAGAGAGAGTATTTGCTTTTCAATATCACTTACACTGTGAGGGAGCCACTAAGGAGATGTTCTGGGCCTTTCTAAAAATGCCAAACTAAGTCTCTTAGGGAAGGCGCAGGAAAGACGAAGGATTAGCCAGGTCAAGAACCCCTGGGCCAGTCTGAGCCATTTCAAGTCCGTGTCATGATCTATGACTCTAACTCACCAGGTTAGACCGGTGACCTGCCTCCAGATCTACTCAGGACTTCCTCTCTCAGGTCGTCTGTGGCATTCTACTGACGGGAGGTCACTGCTGTGGTTTGGCTGTGAAATGTCCTTCCTAGGCTTTGAACACTGGTCCTCCACTGTTTGGGAAGGTCGNGGAAGAACCTTNTGGGGGAAGTGGGTCACCAGGGATGAGTGTTGNGGCTTTATAGGCTAACCCCACATCTGGTTCATTTTCTGCTTCCCGATGTGATGTGACCACCCAGCCTCCGGCTCCCACCAACATCCATGCCTTCCTTGCTGTTGCCTTCCCNGTCATGATTCTTGGCATCTCTCTGCAACTGTAAGTCCAAATAAAGCCTTTCTCCCTCGAGTTGTTTTTATTTACTTATTTTTTGTCAGCACATATATCATTGCAATGAGAAAGTAAGGTGGTCATCGGGAGGTTCACCTTCAGCTTCCTCTGGTATTCTCTCCCTTCCCGATTTCCCCCCAGTTCATTTGCTCTTCCAATTTTTTTAATTAAAAAAAAAATCTTACTCCTGGGGCTGGAGAGATGGATCAACAGTTAAAAACACATGCTGTTCTTGTAGAAGACCTGGGTGTGATCCCCAGCACCCACACGGCAGATAAAAACATTTGTAACTCTAATTCCAGGGAACCTAACACCTTCTATGGCTTCTGAAATGCTGCATGCACGTGGTCCGCTTCTATACNTGCAGTCAAAACACTCACATGCATAAAATATTCTTTATTTTTTAAAAGAAACATCCCTGTGTGGTGCAGAAAGTATGTAGAATTAAGACCCGAAAGTCGTATGCTCTACGTGTGGGTGGGTCAACATTTCCCTTGGCCTCAGCATCATTCCTACTCAAACGGAAGCAACTGCTTCACACGGGGCTTTGTGAAGAATCACATGAAGTCATTTATATGGAGGATGTTTTGACACCTGTAAGAAATATGTACAAATGCTACTTTTTATTTTAGTAACCATCTTATATCACTGTCAGTTCTTCTTCACCTGTTCCCCACGCACTAAATGAGCCAAGAACTGGCCCAGAAATGAAGCTGGGCTCACTGGCCTCTAGGACCACCCTGTCCACTCAGGGAGGGTAGAGAGGACCNGAAGCTGCCATCTCCACCATGGATTAGATCGACCATCTAATTTCCTTATTGATGTGTGTCCAGTAGCAAACAGTGCCAGGCACATAGCAGGTGCCCAGTAGTATCTGTGGGATGAGTGAATGCATTGAAGGGTGCGTGAACTCACAGATTCCAGGATGGAGTGGGGGAGGTTTGCANTGTGACGTGGNAGCTGGGCTTTAGAGGACATGCAGCAAACCAGCCAGGGAAACAGTGAAGTTTGAGAATCAATGCCCAGCTGGCCTCTTCCCCAAGGCTGCGAAACCCTTGAATGCCAGCTTGTGACATGGCATTATTACATCTTTCTGGTGCCTTGTCGTGTCTCTGCACATGGCTGGTGCCCACCTCCCCCAAATGAAACCGTTGAAAGAGCCCAGAACTTTATATGAAAAACAAGCTCAGAATCACAGGCATCAAGCTGATGGGTTATTTGGGTCAGCCAAGCCCTTCAGCCAGTGCACAGTGATGCGATTCACAATGCTGCCATCCCCAAAGAGCTTGGCACGATTGCAGGGCTTCCTGTGGAGAGCTGGCACACACACATAACTCAGACCATCTGCCATGATCCTCATCTGCGTGTTTCAGAGTAGGCCTCTCATTACCCTAATAAAGACAACACGATCTTTGCAGCAAGAAGCCAGGCAGGTAGGCTCTTCTCCTCCAGATATCCATATTTTAGAACAGAAACTCAGCACACAGATGAGACGGTGTCAGTAACACACAAGAAGTCAACGGCCCTTGGTTGGGGCCCTTTCAAGGACCACATCTCTGAATGAAAACACTGAGTTCTGGGTTGAGGGACTAAGGCTGGGGCAGAGTGTGAACGCAGCAGACACCAATGAGTGCACGGTGGAGGTCCTGGGGGCTCTGTCCATGAATCTACCCAGCAGACACAAGTGAGCACATGGTGGAGATCCTTCTGGGGGCTCTGTCCATGAACCTACCCAAGAAAAGAAATAGAGCCTTGTAACTGGGATGAAGACAGAGCCTGTCAATCTTGTGGGACCCTTTCCATCCCATGATGTCATAGCCCACCAGGGGCTGAGTCTTCNTGGCCTGTAACTGGAGGTTTTGCTAAAGGCAGGTGCCACTGCAAAGCTGTAAGCACGAATAGGTTTCACTGTGCAATGCCCAGCTCTGACCTTCCACCATCGTGGTCTAGTCCTGCAACATGGCCAGCTACTCAGCCTGCCTAGATCTAGGGATCTGTACTGGGATGCCAGCAAGGCGTTTGGCCAGCCTAATCAAGCTTCAGGAGAACTGCTGGCATTTGGAGAACATGTCTTCTCTCATTGAATGCTTTGCCTACACTTGAATCAATGGCATGTCAGGATGGGGGAGGAAGGGTGCAAGTGGGCGGGTATAGAGGTTCCCATGCAAGTCAAATGACATTTTCTCTGCCTAAAGGAGAGCACAGATTTAGGAAATGTTTAGTTGAAAACTCACACCAAGTGATCTGATTCCTGCGGCAGCTCCCCCCGCCCCCCGCTGCTATCCTACTAACTTTGACTTGGGTATTATTTTAAATAATTTATTTACTTTTATTTTATGTGCATTGGTGTTTTGCCTGCATGTATGTCTGTGTGAGGCTGTCAGATCTTGGAGATACAGACAGTTGTGAGCTATCGTGTGGTTGCTGGGAATTGACCCCGTGGTCCTCTGGAAGAGCATANTGTTCTTAACCACTGAGCCATCTCTCCAGCCCCCAACTTAGATTATTTTTTGATTATCACCTTAAGTGATCCTATTTACACATGTCGGCTCCAGGGACTCAAGCACACCCCAAATGCATTGTGATTTTTTTCTTTGTGTGTATATGTACACGCATGTGTGTATGAATACAGGTACATACAAGCTGTAGTATACATGTGAAGGTCTGAGGATGGCCTTGGGTGTCAGTCCTTGACTTCCGCCTTGTTTGACACAGGTTCTCTTGTTGTTCACCACTGTGTGTGCCCTGGTAGTTGACCTGAGATCTTTCAGATTCTCCTGTCTTCATCTTCCATCTCGCTACAGAGTGCCAGGATTGCTACATGCACACTCCCGCATCCAGCTTTACATGGGTTCCAAGGATTCAAACTCAGGNCCTCAAACTTATGACACAAGTGCNTTACCCTCCGAACCAACTCTCCAGNCCAACACTGCTTTTTGATACCAGGAAAAGGTAACCTAAAAGGCGCACTGCTGAAGAACAGGTGAGAGCCCCGGGTTCCTGGAAGTGCCTTCTTTCGAGTTAATGCTGTAGACTTGACCTGAACCACAGGACNATAGCCTGAGCCACAGTCATTCACCAGCCTTGTTCTTTGTGTGGCATGTGGGGTGTGCAATCTTCTGGGTCCAGATCCCCAAGGCTCTGTCCTAGGTTCTCTATCTAGTGCCTGAGCTTTCTGAGACAAGTTATTTCACCCTTTTGTTTCTCAGTGTTTAAAATGAGGGTGCCACCTCCCAGGGCCGTGGGAGCTAAGGGGGTAAATACATGGAGCTACAGAGAGTCGGGGATACCTACTGAGCACCACNGTCACCTGACTTCTCAACAACTCTGCAAGGGAGACTTTTAATTCCATTCTTTAAAAATAGACGTGTGCTTAAGATGTGATTAAAGGCAATCTTGGCATAAGAGGGCACTCCTGGGCCCGGTGAGCCACCAAGGACTTGTCCGTGACCAGCATAGCCATGTCAATGCTCTGCTTTTGGTACCCGTCTTGGTCCCTCTTCCCTTCCTCTAAAGCNCCACCTGATGTTCTCCCTGGATGCGCTATGCCACCACTCACCAGTCCATCTACACATCAAGATTAAACAGTAGAAGTGTATGTTAAACAGCTGGACATGGTAGCAAAGGCCCCACCTCTCCAAACANCCACTGATCCCCAGACAGGAAGTACAACCTTTGAACCCTTCACCATGTAGAGTCTGTGGCTCAAGCTTTGGACAGACAGTGGAAGGAGGANAGAAANAGGCTGTTTGGCTTAAGGCTNTCGCCCTGACCCTGCATTGTAACAAGATGCTCACAGACCTAGTGGGAATGGCTCCTTCTGTAGAACCTAGGGCAGATCCCTAGCTAGNTTGNCGAAGGGCCAGGATGAATGAAACTGATGAGTTTGAACATCTAACAGGAATTCTGTAAAGAGAATCTTATTTAATTTTCAGGGCAATCCCTGGAGGCCAACATCTCATTTCCCTTTTACAGATGAGAAAATGGAGATTCAGAGGGGAGGAGTGGCTTGGCCAAGGTCACATGGCCAGTAGCAGAGGAGCTGGGGTGCATACCCAATGCCTAGTGCCAAGTCCTGATCAGTGGCCCAGTATTCCTGAGGTGGCAAAGGGCAAGAGAGTTAGCAGTATCNGCCACCGACCTGTGTAAGGAAGATCCTGCAGGTGGCTCACAAATCCCTGGCTCCCACCTCGAGCTGGGAGCCCTGCTAAAGAGCTCAGCGGACACTTCAATTCTAAGTTCTAATGTGCATCCATTTGGTTATTACAAAAATAATGAGACAATTTAATGGTGTTTACCGCCTCCTAATCATCAATTATGCAATTTTCATGTCAAGGGCGATTTCTGGTGTGAGTGTTCACATCGAGTCTTGGAGGATGGGCTGGAACAGACAGTGTAGGAAAAATCTCAAGACAGGTTTTCTGCCACCAAGTTGACCAAGCTATGGGTCTCAGTGGCACCTGACTTAGGTGGCCCTTGGAGTAGGGCCTAGCTCCTGATTGACAGGGGCAGGGCACCTTTCACCA
>LZPO01075859.1:738687-756851 GCA_001675575.1 Neotoma lepida | reverse complement strand
CGTATTCTCAGCTCTGGTGGCTAGCACAGCCCAGATGCATATGGGAAGGTATGGCTGCATTTTTAGGGATGGGGTTCTCAGTCTTTGACCCATGGTCCACCCCTATGCAGCTTAGGTTTCCTCCAACACCATNGTTCAAGTCAGGTTGGCAAGTGAAATGTAAGCTCTAGAGTAAATGAGACTTTCTACAGTGGCCAAGGGCATCANNCCTCCCTGTCCCTTGCTTCTGTGTCCCTACTTAGAAAAGAGAGGCATNACTCCCAGCAGTGATGCTGTAGCACACAGGACAACAAATCCCCTAAACCCAACTGTGAGCTCCTAAAGGGTTCTAGAAGAATAAGAAAAACATGTCAGGACAGAGGTCCTTGCGGGGANTGGAAAAAATAGCTGAGAGCTCCTGGGGCCATGACATCACTGGCCAGCTGCTCTCCAATCCCAGAGTGCATTGTGTACAAAACCCTTTCCCATTACTTCTCTTGTCCCACTGAAGCGCATCAAAAAGCCAGGTAGTTTTTTTTTTTTTTAAGTTCCTCATTAATTGATGAGGTGGCCTTTCTTGGAGGGTTTTCATTTCTACCTAGCCTTGGAAATGGCTCTCATATTTAATGAGGTGGTCTGTGGCTTTTACAGTGTGCTCATTAGTCACAATTCTCAATCCCTGGTTTAAAAAAGCCATTAGACTCCCACGGGCACACAATGAATCCCTTCACCCCTAGCATTTACCCTTCTGTAACGAGGCTCTGAGAATGCCTTGGAAGCTGTTTCTTGACGAACATAGAACAATATTTCAGGGAGGGAGTGTTGAGGGNTGCTACAGCTTGTTCAAACGATAAAAATGTGAGTCAGAGCTGGGTTCTCTGTTATTCACTTAGGAAGACTCAGCAGCCNCAAAGTCAGTCTAGACCAGAAGGACCCTAAAAGTCACACCTGCAAATGTTCTCATGGACTGTTTTAAGAAGCACTAATTAGCCAGGAGCAGGCGTTTCTTGTGGACAGAGGTCCATCTTGCTAAGTTGAAGATGACAGATCTTTGTTCCTTTACAGAAAGTCCAGCAGAAAGTGTCATGGCTGTTAGGGCCATGTGCTTGGGATAACATTCTGGAGGTTCAGCCAACATGCCAGTATAATCCAGTGGCCAAAGTGTGCCAACAACGAAAACAATCTTTGGTCTGGGCCCCCTAGTGGGGACCAGCCAGCAGAGGCCCTGAGAAGGTTTTCCTGGGGGGTCATGGGTAGTCAGATAAGAANTGCATAGAAAAATTCACTTCATGGTCCTGTGCTCCAGCCTCTGGGGGAAGGTGGCATCCAGAGGGACGAATGTGTCTACCTGGTAGGGCGCTGGGACTCCTGGGAGTTACTATCACGCTCCAGAATAAGGTTAAACTAGACACCAGAAACATGTTTTCATGAGAATACCTGCCCTGTCTGACCAAGGCTCTGAGAGAAAGCAATGCAGAGCCANCATGGCATAGGCAATGCCCCAATGCCAGAAACCCTCACTTCATTCTTTACTGATGTGTACAAACTCAGAGAGTACAAACTCTTAGCCCCTCTTAGCTTCAACTTTCCTATGCTCGAAGCAAAGATCAGCACCTGCCCTGCCCTGCCCACCTGCCCGAACTGTTCCAAGAAGCAATGAGAGAGAATAAATGAGGAATCACATGAGAGCCTGCCCTGGGCCAAATGGAGTCTCAAGGTCGCCACGACTCTAACTGACCTGCACTCTCAACATAAGCATTAAGAGGCTTGTGAGAATACATTTCATGACCATCCAGATCTGAACTTGAAGGTCTCCTGATTCTTCTGAACCAATGCCCTGCCAGAATAGTCCCAAAAGCCTAGAAGTATATCTTAATTTCATGGTCCCAGATACCTGTCTAAAATGGGTAAAAATCTTCACGTGTCTTAGAGATGCTGACAGCTATGCTGTCAAAAACCAGTCAAACAGGCCAGAGAGAGGGCTTGGCATTTAAAAGAGCTAGCTGTTCTTCCAGAGGACTCCAGCTCAGTTCCCAGCACCTATACTGGGCAGCTTACAACCCCCTGCAACTCCAGCTCCAGGGCATCTGGCACCATCATCTGGCCTCTGCAGGTACTGCACTCACATGTACCCTTGGCCCCATAATTAACAATAAAAACAACATCTTTTAAAAATAAAAGAACCTAGTCAAACTTTTTTTTTAAAAAAAGGATGTTGTATACTTGTGCCAAAAATTATCAAAATGTCCTCAAAATGTGAGAGTGAAATACCAACACACTCCCCAGACTCCAGCTTAGGCCCCTGCAGCAGGAACTGGCCTTCTCCCTTTGCCATCAACCAGAAGGTCATAGTTAGAAGGGCCCTGGGCTATTTTCTTTTGGAACAACAGAAGAGGCCAAGACCAGATGCCTCAGAAAACAAGGAGGGTGGCAGAGTGACCTGGTGGTGGTCAAGAGCCCAAATATAGAAAGAAAACCTTTCCCCAGATTTTGCTTCCAGAAGGGAGTCACATTTTGCACTTGTAAAACTATTTCCTGGCTGAGAGCTGACCTACATTGCCGTCCCTGCCCACACTGGTAATTGTCTACCACAGGGCGCCTGCTCCCTGGCCAGCATCCTTTTTCTGGTGTTTCAGTCTGTTAATTGGTTTCCAGTGGTTCTGTTGCACCAACTGGGCTGAAGCTCTCCCTGTGATCTGTCACTGCTTNCCTGAACACACTCAAGAGAACAGATGACCCTCAAGGACCTCGTAGTGACCCCAAGGAGGTATTGCCTTCACAAAACCATCCTGAAGAAAAAGAGTCATTTGTCCAACACTGGGAAACTGAGAAGGGTGGTCACCAAAGGGAATCAGAGGGGAGGGCAGGCACGCTGGCTCGATGGAGAATCTCTTCCTTCTTCCTCAAGACCCAAGAGCAATCATAGCAGGAAAGAATGGTGAGGGCAGAAAGGGAAGCCGCCTTTGAGTTTTCACTTAAGGCGAGGCAGGGGTTCTCTGCTTGGGGCCAAGAAGCTAGAATCTAGAGCTTAAGCACTTGGCAGCTGAGAGTCCTTCCCTGTGACCAAGTTCATTTTGTTTTCATTCTCCAGATGAGCAGACTGGATCAGAGAGAGAGCAGCAACTGGATGGTTAGTGGAGGCATCTAACAGGCTCCTCAGACTTCTGAGCCCCCCTGCCAATGGCAGCTCTACTCATTGCTTAGGGGCCATTGATGGCTTCCTCCAGAGTGAACAAGATCTCCATAAATAACTCATCAAGAAATGATGCCCTGTTTAAACTCCCCTTTCACCTTAAGTGGAGTTGGGGTATAGTGAGATGGTTTTAGGGTTCTGGCTGTGAGTGTTCTGTAGGGTTCTCTTTGTGTGCTAACCAAACAGGGTTTTCCAGTGTAGGAAAGGATGCTGTATAATGCTGGGGGGCGGGGGGTGCAATCATAACAATGTGGATTAAGGCAACACAGGGATATGGGGCTTGCAGGAGAGCATAGGAATTGGGATTGTAACAAATTTGGTGTGGGAAGGAGAAAAGCCATTACAAGGCTAAGAGTTCCAAGATGAAGGCTAGGAGACAGTGGGAGGGGCTCTGGTGGAGGTGACAGGTGAGGAGCAGCTCAACTCAACACACTGAATAATGAGCCCAAGGCTTTGCTGGAACCAGGAGCAGAGGGAGGCAGGCAGTTCTTCCGATGAGCAGTCACAAGGATTTGGGAACAATTTGGCTTTTATGACTTGCCACTGGAGATGGCTGTGACGCATTTGGTGTCTGGCTTCTGGTTGGACACACATCCCAATTATAACAGTGTTCCCGTGGGGAAGTACGATCTGCACTGTGAGTACAAGCTTTGTAACTGCTTTGCCAGGACATGTTCGTTGGGTTGGAAGATGGCACATGGGTAGGTGTAGAAGTAGGTGGGACAGAGCCCAGCTGGGGAAGGCTGTCATTTGGGGGTCACCTGGCAGCAGGTTCAGCTATCTGGAGAACTTAGAGAATGTTCTACTCAGGGCAAGCCAGGCCATAAGGTGCTACACAGTGATTCAGCCAGGGTTCTTGGCATTAAAAGTTTTGTCTAGTCTTGGCCAGTTCAGGACATTCCAGATGGCAAAGGTCTCAGAGTCAGATTCTTTAAGATTGAAAAAAAAAAATCAAAGAGCACGAAAAGTTCCCCAAACTCAAATTAGCTTGGAACAAGGAAGGAAGGAAGGAAGAGAAGAGGGAGGGAGGAAGGAGGGAAGGAAGGAAAAATTAAAGATGTTGAATGGCTCACAGCATCCTTTGTTCTCACATTCTGGCCTTCACAGTCTGTGAGCCATCGGCTTCAGTCACGTTGGATTCATCCATCCTTGCTGGGGTGATGGTCCAAAAGTCCTGGGAAACTCAGCCACTTAAGGAGAATGCAGACAAGAAAGCATTTGCTGCCTTCAGGAGGCAAGGAATCTGGACAGCAGGCTATGCTCTCCCAAAGCACGACCAAATATTTCAATTAACATTTTGGAATTTCCCTTTGGAGGAATAAAGCTCAACATTAGTCTTCCTCCCTGCACCCCCCCCCGGGGGGGGGAGGTGATACTCTGCTCAGTGGGCATGCCTTATGGCCAGAGATTGGCTGAAAATCCCCAGTGCTGTGCAGGTTCTCAGAGAGCAGAAAGAAAGGGTCCTGTCTCTACCCCTTGCCGGAAACCTCAACATCGGTGCACTTGGGAACCAGGACCCCACAGCTGCAAGAGATTCTAAATGGGAGAGTGGAGGCTGGAGGTAACCTGTATGTACAAGAGGGGTGCTGGGTTCCTTTCTTGCCCTCAGGCACAAGGAGCCCACTGGGGCATTTGGTCACCCTCTAGCTCCTCATATGTCCCTCATATGGCTGAGTCTCAGGCCAAGTGGGATTGGCAGAAGTACACAGACACCTGAACTAGCCCAGACCCTGCACCCATTGCCCAGAGCCAAGCCAAGATACTTTATTGAGCCATTTTAGAAATGATTTATTTATTTTTATATTATGTGCATTGGTGTTTTGCCTGCATGCATGTCTGTGTGAGGATGTGGAATCCCCTGGAACTGGAGTTACAGACAGGTGTGAATTGCCTTGTGGAATTGAACCTGGGTCTTCTGGAAGACCAGCCAGTGCTCTTAACCACTGCGCCATCTCTCCAACCCAAGCCAANGTATATTCAGTAGAGGATCCAGTGACCAACCCCAGCACACATTCACCAGCAGAAGTCAGAACTGCCACCCAACCAGAGGCAGAAATATCTTTACCTGTTTTCTGTGGCAAGGGTCCCAAGAACAGTGAACCAAGGCTCAGACCAGGAGGTCCTGTAAGTCAGTGCAGCATCGGCTGGCTTTTTGGAGTTCAAGAAACCCATTTCTAGCTGGGCAGTGGTGGCACACGCCTTTAACTCCAGCACTTGGGAGGCAGAGGCAGGCAGATCTCAGTGAGTTCGAAGTCAGCCTAGTCTACAAAGCAAGTTCCAGGACAGCCAGGAGTGTTACACAGAGAAACCCTGTCTCAAAAAAACAAAAACAAAAACAAAAAAACCCCAAAACCAAAAATAAAACCCATTTCTGTCTCTAGGTTCCTGGGAATCAAATGATGATGAACCATTTAGTCAGTTTCAACAACGATTCCCCGCTAACTAAAAACAATGACAACCCCCCCCACACACACACAAACATCAGACCATGGCGAGGCTTCTCTCCTGTCCACTAGATGGCACTGTGCCTCTAACTGCAGCAGGCGGGTCCCAGAGCAGTACAGGCAGCATTCCAGAGAAGGAGGCAGTACCAAGCTGCTGCTCTCCCAGGACCCGGTCAAGGTGGTGCCACTAGGCTCTGCAGGCAGAATCGGGACAGAACAGGAAATGGTCAAGAACTTGAATCTCACAAAGCAATTTGGTTTTCAAAGGGTGTGTCTTAGTTAAGGCCCTGAGCCAAATCCCACAACCTTCCCAGCATGTGGACACANGGTCACCAGAAGCAGAGCACAGAGGTCCAGACTGGGCTGACTCTTCACTCGTAACATTACTTCCCAAGAGACCAGCAGAGTCTCTGCTACATGTCCTTGACGGGCTGGCAGTTCAGGTCACCTGTGACCATCTCTTTTCTTCATCTCTGCTCAAGTCCACGTCATGACAAGACTAGAATTACCTTCCTTTTAGCTATAATCTCAATATTTGTGTGTGTGTGTGTGTGTGTGTGTGCCTGCACGCGCATGTGGTTCTGTGCGTGTGTGTGTGCAGATGCATGTGGAAATGTCCATCTTGTTTGGTGAGAAGAGTCTATATCACTTGCCTGGAACTCCCTGAGTAGGCTGCTCTGGCTCTCTAACAAGCCTCAGGGGTTTCACCTCCACCTCCCCAGCACTGCAATTAAAAGCACATGCTACTTTGCTGGCATTTAAATTTGGGTTCTAGGGATAAAACTCAAACCTTCACACTTGCTTGGCAAGCACCTCTACCAACTNAGCCATCTCCCTAGACCCTCAGTACAATATAATTTTTGAGAGAGAAGGTTGGTAGTGAGCACCAACAAATGTTCTAGAATCACCATGTTTTANCATACAGTCGGTAAGCCCTTCGAATAACTGAAACAATTGTTTTAAAATACTTACAGTGGTGTCGGGGGGAATGGATATTATATAATAAATNTAACTAAAGTTATGTTAGGTTTTTGTATATAGATAGGAAAATATTAAGTGTGGAAAAACAAGTAGAAGAAAGCTTGGGTTGCAGCATTTGGGTGAAAAAGGATGAACTTGTTTTCTAGAATTTGGAGTTGTTTTATTCTGATGTTTGAAAAATACCAGTAGCAAATTCTTACGGACTGAGATAGGCTGNTTTCTGAACAGCTTTCTGTATTTCCCTAAAAATGTTTTTTCTCCCACNGAATCCTTTTCCAAAGGCCGCAAGTTCTGTGAAATGTGTGGATGGTTGAACTATTTTAAAAATTCCTTTCTGAACCTCACAATTGATGCTTTTCCAATTGATTTTTAAAATTGGAGCATTTTTGGCTATTGCCACAGTTTTAACTGTCAACTTGACAGAATCTAGAGTCACCTGGCAAGGGAGTCTCTGTGAAGGATCCTTTAGGTTAGGTTGGTCTATGAGGGATTACCTTGACTGTGTTCACTGAGATGAGAAGAGCTGCCCACTGTGGGTGCCATCATCCCCTAGGCAGAGGATTCTGAACTGCATATGAACAGAGAAAGCATTCTGAACACTAGGATGTGTGCATTAGTCCATTGCTCTCTGCTCTTGACTGTGGATGTGATGTGACTAGACGTTTCAAGTTCTCGTTGCCCTAACTTCCCCACAGAGATGGACTGAGCCAAATAAATCCTTTTCTCTTTAGGTTGCTTTTATTTGGGTGTTTAATCATAGCAACAGAAAGATAAACCTGAAAGCTATTGCAGAGTGATTATTTGTTCTTCACTATTTAAGTTGGAGTAGTAAAAAGAAAAAAATCATAAAAATTAATTTATAATCTTACTACTATAAAATAACTACTTTCTATATTTCCATCTCAATGCTTGTTTAGACAAATATTTTTACATGACTGTAATGGTAAAGTGCTTGCTATCTTTCAGAGGACTTTGTTGTTGTGGTTAAAGGTCTGCTAAAATTGTGTCAGAGGCCCTTCAGAATTCACTTCATTAAGAGCTAAGGTGGCCAGGTGGTGCTGGCACACGCCTTTAATCCCAGCACTCAGGAGGCAGAAGCAGGCAGATCTCTGTGAGTTCGAGGCCAGCCTGGTCTACAGAGCGAATTCCAGGACAAGCTCCAGAGCTACAGAGAAACCCTGTCTCGAAAAACCAAAAACCAAAAACCAAACCAAAACAAACTAAACAAAACCAAAAAAAGAGCTAAGGTGGTACTGAGTTCTGATATTCCCTAATATGACCTGTTTCACTCTCTGAAACCGTGATACCTACAGGTTCTGACTGNTCCAATTGTACTGGAAGGCAGCCACACCCATGTGATTCTTCACTAATTGCTCCTTCTGCGCTCCTCTGTTTAACACTTCTGTCTGTCTCTCACAGCTCCTTGTTCGCTGTCTGTGTGGTGGGGGCAGTGTCTCTTTGCCTTCCTATCCCGGCACTTCGCTGAGCACAGCACNTATGCTGGATAGTTAGGTGAAGAAGAGTTTCATAAGATTGAGTCTTCCGTATCAGAGACAGTGGGCTGCTACTTGAGCTTTTGGGCCTAGTGGTATAACTCAGTGGTAGAATGCTTGCCCGGCATGTGTGAAGTCCCTGGGTTCTATGCCCAGCATAGCAGCAGGGGTGGTGAGGGAGGGAGGAAGGGAAGGAAGGATTTATCTCCTTGAAAACATGTAAGAAATTAAAGGGGGGTTAAAAAGAAGGGCTGGAGAGATGGCTCAGTGTTTGAGAGCCCTTGCTGCTTTTGTAGCAGACTAGAGGTCAATTCCCAGCATCCACAGTGAGCAGCTCACCATCCCCTGTAACTCCAGCTCTGGGGGATCTGATGTCCACTTCTGCCTCTTTGGTCACCCATCTGTACCTGTGAGCGCACATGTGCACGAGTGTGCACACACACACACACACACACACACACACACACACAGAATAAATCTTTTCTTTTAAAGTTCCCAACTTTAAAGAGAAGATAAATATTCCCCAAGTGCCAAGATGTTGTCTTCCATCTCCTACACAGCAAGAAGNAATGGCTGCCCTCCATAATTACACAGGTCTGTGCACACCATCAACCATCCCAACCCTTCTCTGAGTTCAATGACACCCTTCACTGATCTGTGCCATTGGAGGGGTTCCAAGGCAGCTCCTGCTCTTGGNTCAGCCGGTGGTGACTCCCACTGGCCCACTCCTCAGGCCACTGACCTCTCCAAGAAGCAGGAGAACGATGCCTCACCTCTCATGATGGCAGAGGGACAGGTGAGTCACTGTGAGTCACCGAAATGGCTTTAGCTATACAAAGTCCACAAACCATTTTGCAGCACGGTAGTTCTTTTTCAACTACGCTATTGAACCAGTCAAGACCAGTGCTAATGTTTAATTAAAACAAACACAAAATAAACACTGCTTGGTCTTTAGCCTTTGCTCACAGCAGCCTTACAGATACCAGTAATGAGACACGGCAGGCTGGTAATTAACATGTAGACTTTGCTTTCATGCCATTCCAGGGTAAGAATGGGCACGGCTTGCTGCAGTACTTTGGTAGGAGGGTAATTACTTGATACTTCTCAGCAAGGTTCTACTGAAGCATTCCATGCAACCCCAGATGCCAGGACAAAAGAGTTCCCTTTTAATAAATCTTTATCACATCATCAACTATTTATACTCTGCCTTGACTCAGAAAGGGTTTGAGGTAGCCAACAAGAAGAAGAATAGAAATAGCTGCTCTTCATGAGTAAGTAGTGTGTGTCAGACACCGCCTGTCGAGTGTGATCCTTACATTGCCTATAATTTTACAGAAATCCCTCCAGGAGCAAATCATTATGGAGACAATAGGTACAGAGGTTGAGAACTCAGGCAGAACTATTTGGCTTCTTTCCTGGCCCATTATGGATGAGCTGTGAGATGCTAGCAAGTAACCTTACCTGGTTTGGTTAACNTCAGTCTTAATTAACTCAACCATCTCCCCAGCCCCTGCACAAAGCACTTTACACGAGCCAAATAATTATTGCTATACAAAGCTATGATGAGTTCCAGATATACTTGTTACTCCAGCAANGCATATACTACCCTGACTACCATAGCTATTNTAATATCGTTCTTAATCCTTTCTGTTCATACTTGAAGACATGAGGTTCAGGCAGCTACAGGGAGAACGTCTCATCTATCTGTTTAGTGATGTCTGCAACATTATCCATGAATATTTTTCTTGAGTCTTGGCCACCCCTCAGGTGCTATGAAAAAAAATTTTCAACTTATGTTGGGTACTGATTAAAATACTGAGATGATATATATTTGTTTTCTCTTCATGGCATATAAAGCCTTCACCTTTTATAATGTCAATGATGGTAACTTGGGGCATTCGTGTATTTACCTCCTGCCTCTGGCTGGAGTATGGCTTCCTTGGGAAACACACACACACACACACACACACACACACACACACACACACCAGAAAACTGAGATGAAATGATGTTGAAGATTACATCACCAGAAAGGCCACAAACCCTGAAAACAAAACCAGAAAGATACAAGACAGCCTGGTCTGACAGACACCACGAGGAGCTGGGCCTGGGCNCTTCACAGGAGAGAGACCGGAATAGTCTGTTACAAGGAATAAAAAGGAGAGCTGGAAACACAGACAATCGGGTCAAACAACACAGACACACTTGGGCCCACCTCCCCTGGCTGCCATCAGTCTTCCCACCTACTGTGCTCTCANGTGTAATGATTTAGGGTCTCTACTCCCTTTCTTGAAGGTCCTCACAGTAAGAGTGCAGTAAGCCAAAAGTCTCCTCCAAAATGCCCTCCATCTTAGCAACAAGGCTCAGGAGATGGGCTCAAACAGCAGACTAAAGCATGATTCGTCTCCATCTCCTCTTTGTGAGCACTGGGCATCACAGTTTCCCAAATCCTCGAGTCTGTGCTCAGATGAATGGGGATGCTGCCCTAACATCCTCCTGTGGGTCCCACTTCACAGCCTGAAACATCCCTGAGGCGAGATGCAGTCTGCACTCTGGGCTCCTTCCCCTCCCCCCCCCGCCCTTTAATACATAAAATCATTACAATTCTGCTGCCTACCACACAGGGAAGGTATGAAAATGAGTTCAGGTGCTATAAAATGCTTCAGAAGCCTCCCACAACATGTTACATAAGCCTAAACATTAATATCCAACAGCTGCCATTCAAACTTCAGGTTTCTAATTTAGCGCTTCTACCTGTATCACCTTCCAAACCTACGAGATTTTTGTCTCTGCTTTTTGCTAAATAACACTTGTGCCTAAATTGAAGTAATTTATGTGTACTNTGGAAAATTAGAAAACACAGAGAAATATAAAGAATAAAATAAACTCCTAGTCCCACGCTCCGGTGACAACTTTGATAAAAATTATCAGCATAATAATTTTCCTTTCACCTTTTACCAGTTTTTTTTTAATTTACATCAAAACCAGGCTCAGCTTGCAATTCTATGTCCTACTTTAGCATCATATCACAAACATTTTCCTACATACATCATCCATTGAAATATGCTCACAGATATATTTGTATGTGGTGTTTGTGTGTGTGTGTTCTTATGCATGCAGATGTGAGCATGTCACTGTGTGTATGTGTGTGTGTGTGTGTGTGTGCATGTAGAGGTCAGAGGACAACCTCTGGTGTCTGTCCTTGCCTTTGGCCATGTTTGAGGCAGAGTCTCATTCATCACTAGCTTACCTGTGAGCTTCCAGGGAGTCTCCTGTCTCTGACTCCTATGTCACTATAGAACATAGGGAATATAGATGCATGCTATTGTATCCTTCTTTTAGGTGAATTCTGGGGATTCAAACTCAGGTCCTCAAGTTTGCATGGCAAGAGCTTCACCTACTGAGCCACCTTCGCCCCAACCTTACAAGCATATTTTTTCATGGCTGTGTGGAACTCCCACTTTACAAAGTGCTCTGGTCCTAACTGTGTCCTCACTGCTGGACAGTTTTAGCTTGTGTGGGGCATGTAATTATTTCTTAAGGCTGACTCTCGTATGCAACTAGTTCATACAAAAAGCAACAGTCAGCTTGAGAGATGCTTGGTTCTGCGTAAACGGTAAAAAGGATCCAGTCCTTCTATCATTGTAGCTGGTGTGACTAACAGCCTTNCTGGGTGGCAGAGCTCCCTGGGGAGGTCTGTGAGCAGAGAAGTGGCAGCTTCCAGTGAATAGCACAGGAGAGACTCTTGAGGCTACCTGTTCTCAAGCTAGGGTTAAGACACCATTCTTTGCCACCGCCACTTAACCAGAGCGCTGTTTCATCAAGAACAGGCTCTAGTTTTCAAAGTGTAATATGCTATTCAAGGAAGGTATCTGTCCACCCACACCTTCCTTGTAATTTAAAAGGCTCTCTAAAAATCTCATATTGCCTACAGACACTAGCTGACAGACACAAAGGGCTTTGAAAGTCTAACCTTTCTATGTCCTCTAGCTGCACGCAAAGCTCTCAGGAGCTCAGCTCTCGCCCAAACAGTTGCCAAGGAGACTCTGAGTAGCTATAGAACCTGGGCTCCATTAGTCCAAGGGCCCTCATTGGTTAAACATTTTTGCTTTCTATTTTGACAGACAAATACATATTTTTCAAACACAAAAACAGAAGAACACATAAAGCCATCTAACTTTCATTCTTTAAATGCAGCCGGCTACCCGTAACTACTTATCACCCAGGATTCTATCTTCCAAAGAGACCATCCCGTCAATAAACATCCCAATAGCGATGTTGACAGCTGCAGTAATTAGAGTAGCAAAGCATTTATTGTGCCAGACACTTCTTGCGTGAAAACAGTGGCTGCATAGATCAATCATACGGTTTCGGGTGTTTAATCAGGACCAAAGCACACAAAACCGCAATGAACTCTTCTAAAACAAATTTAGATTAAATAAAAAAAACTGCTTTGTTAATAACAAACATTCGAAGCGTGGTGACGTAGGTGCCATCTTTTGCTGGGCTTCAAAGACATTTTTATCAGCCTTCATAACTGCCCCGAAGGGGTACATCATTAGCACCATTTTACAGAAAAGGAAACTGAGGCTCATGGTAGCTAGGAGAGTTTGTACGGAGAGCCAGAATTTAAGCACAGAATCAAGTTGGGGGCCTCTTGTCCTTCCTACCACCTTCTCCGTGGCCTCAACTAACTGGTAAACTAGTAATAATCCTTGGTCCCAAGGTGGGTGATGCTGCCATTTAAGAGAAGGGCTAAAGGAGGTGACTGACGTAGCTAACTGGTAAGTATGAGGCAGGAATGGACAGACACACTTTGAATTCTGCGGGTTCCCCATAAGCATATTGAGGCCAAGGCACTGTCATTAATGGTGGCAGAGAAGCCTTGTGACTTTTGTTTCTGAGTCTCACTTCAACTAGACATTTATATATATATAATTTTTCTATCTCCAAGGAAAAGAGGCCAATTTTACCACTCCTCCATAAAAGAGTTTCCTAATCCTCTGCTTGGGGAAACCTCCAGAACCTTTAGATTGGAGCTATCCTTTAGTCAAAAGCTTGTAAGAGATTAAAAACAAACAAAGCGTTTGCACTCAGAAAGGTGAGAAGCTAGAAATTCAAAGTAAGGAGAAATCTTCGAAGGGGCCCGAAATGTGTGTGACAGGTGGTGATGATGTGGGAGANGCTGTCACACTGCTACTTATGAGAAATGGCTCCAAAGAACGTCATTTGATGCTGTCGGCCTGGTGGGTGATACTGAGATAGTGCCATTTAAACCAGCGAGAGCCACCTCCAGCTTGCAGGGGAGGGAGCCTTCTGCAGCATTTGCATAGTTATCCAATGCTGTGAGCCCTTTTAGGGAGCGTTTGAGGACTGAAGCTGACATCCTAAAGAAAGTGGACTGGAAATCAGCACCATGGATCCCGAACCAGCTCTACCGATCATAAGCTAGGGTGTGTATCCTCACCTTTGTGTAAAAAAAAGGAAGGACCAGAGATGTGCTGAGGTCCCTTCCCAGTCTGCGCCCATGCNTTCAAGTCAGTTCGGCAAACATTTATCTACCATGTACACCGGGCCAGGTGTGATTCTGGTGTTGAGAGCTGAAGAGCTGGGGAGAGGGGCACNGAACAGATCGTCTGAGCAGTTTCAGTGTGACTGGCGCCACTGATGTGGTAAAGGTGTTTCCTGGGGAGGCATGCAAATGTCAAAGCTAGGAATGGAAGGAGCAGAGGGAAGAGTGTTGATGTTTCTCTGACACTTGCCAACCTAGATGCCAGATTTCAGTCCGCTCTCTCGAAGCGAAGGCACTGGGTTCCCTCATTCATGGGCAGTGTAGGCTGTAGCCTTTGAAGAGATTCCAGGATCCTTCTACTCACGAGTTGTTCTAAATTCAGTAGGCCAAGTGGACTTCTCCTGTNCTGTTTCTGTGCCCTTCCTTGGAGTCTTGGGAGTCAGAAGCGGGAGTGGGATTCGGGTCAGGCAGAGATAGGAAGGCTGAGGGAGACAGAGTCTCATCTCTAACCTCCCTGGTATTTTAGTGACATCCAGATGTCTGTGGAAGCCAATATGCTTAGTCCTGAAGTAGTTGGGACATTCATTGCAATTTCCTCACAGAAAGTCCGGGACATAAGGCATCAAAGAAACGGTCCTCTCCAGGAGTCTTCTCTTGTCGCCAACAGCAGTTCCCTGGTTTCCTGGGCTGATCCCTGGTTCCATCTCTTCTAAGTCACCATTAAGATTGGGATTCCTCTGGGCTCTGCTGAGTCCAAGCCTCCTTTCAGACTAGTCTGTGGAGCCATAGATTTACAGCCTACCTGTTGGTCTCTACGTCTCCAGCTCCTGTGTTGCAGATCCACCCAGCCCTCTGCACATCACCACTTGACACTTCAAACTAAACAGGGGAGCTTTGACTTGTGATTGCTGCCCAGCAGCCCTTCTTTCCATCCCCTCCATTCCGGAAATCATACCACTGTAAACTCAGCCACAGCCTGAGTTTACAGACAAGCTCCCCACTTGTCCCTCCTCCCTCCTCCCTCCTCCCTCCTCCCTCCTCCCTCCTGTGTTCCAGCATGCCATTAGCCACCTAGTCTCTCTGTCTTCCAAAGGTCTCTGGAATCCACCCACCTCTCTGCATCGCCACCACCAGAATCTTAGTTCAGGCCAGTGAACACCTCCAAATGACCCCTGCCTCCCACCTGCATTCCCAATAATCGGTTCTCCGTGCCATTGCTGGGACAGCTCAGGAGCAGGAACAGGACAGTGAGAATGCCCTCGCTCACAACCTTTTAGAGGGTCCCGTTACAACTTACAACTTCAAGTCCCTTGAGTGGTTTGAAAGGCTATGGAAGACTGGGCACCTCTCCAGCCACAACTCAGGCCACCCTTCTCTCCTCTCTGCTCCATCTCCTGGGCTTCAGTTCCCAACAGCACACCCACTCTCTTCCTCCCACCATGTCCCATGTGCTAGGTCCCCTCTGTCCCCTTTGCTAAGCCACTTTTTATTTTGTTCTAACCAGACCTGGGGGTTGAACACACACTGGGTAATTACTCTACCACTGATCTATACTCTGAGCGACCTCAAGTCAATAGTCCTCCCTGCCTTGCCACCAGTACTAGACATAGCCTAGGGCCTCATGCATGCTAGGCAAGTCCTCTAGCACTGAGCTACAGCCCCAGCTGTCCAAGCCACATCTAACTTGACCTTCACTTCTTAGCTTTGACTTCATCCCTTGGGGAAGTCTGCAGTATCCTTTAGGATGTGCNGCAGAGCTCAGGATTAATCCNCTGCGGCTCCATGCATATTAAAAATTTTTTGCAGTCATTTGCTTATTGTCTATCTTTGAACCAGTTGTGTTTCCTNCCCTGCCTCTAACCCATGTGTAACACAGAGCCCAGCACACAATGGTGGCTTGATACATNCTGTTAAGTACTCATGAGGCTACTCATCTATGCTTAAACCACTTCCTGGCCCTGACAGGCATTCACTGCCCTCAGATCCAGCCCCTCACCCTTCCCTTGTTTTATGGGTTGGTTCCTAAAAGGCCCTTCTCTTCTGCCTGCAAGCAGCCTGATGCCACCATGACCCTCACACTCTGGGGAAGCAGCTTCATGTTCTAGTGAATGATTCCTACTGTGGAAGGAAAGAAACCTACTACTGAAATAAGAATTTCAACTCTAGAGTTCTGTCCAGTGTCCAGAATCTAGGTGAACAGAGAAAAAGGGGAGAGGACATTCCAAACAGGCATCTGGATTAAATGGTCATTATCACCTTACACACACACACACACACACATACACACACACACACACACACAGAGGGAAATCTGCCAGTTAAATAATTCATTTCAAGCAGCACTTATAAGCAGTTATCACCCTGCTTGGTGCTCACAAAGTGGGTTCAGTGGGTTGTGCAATCCCCTTTAACAAGCACCAAGCATAGCAGGGGGTAAAAAAAGCACCTCGCTTTCTGAAGGTCTAAAAGCAGCCCTGTGCTGCAGAGCGGGTTGGGGCAGGCAACGTGACTAGGAGTGGAGGGTGAATGACGGCCTCCGATTTGTTCAGCAAAGCCCATTTCAAAGCAATTAAAAAGGAAATGCCATCTCCTGTCCAAGGCACAAACAAAAGGCCATGGAGGCTTTTCCTCTCTTCTAATTGATCTAGGCTGTCAACCGCTGCATTGGCAACCCGATTGGGTTCTAATTAACACCCTAATTAAGTGTTTTACCATCAGAACCTGAGAAGGGTGTGAACCTGGAAGTGAAGGTGCCAGTGGGGTGGGAAGGTCTGAGGTCTCCTCGAAAGACACCTTTCTTAGCTGCGGGCAGGATTCATGCATTTTTCTCGCTAGTGGATTTCCACAGCAAGTAGTCTTTCGAACTGGTTGTCTCTGAAGCAAATGTTTCAACCTCTTACTCAGAAAGCCTGGGCAGGGACAGGCAAGGAAGAGCCCAGAAAAATAATTGGAACATAGTTAGCAGACAAGAATAAAGGGAGAAAGCCAAGGGACATTTCAGACTCCAGCTGCTCTCATAGGACGACGTNCCTTGACCTTACAAAACCCTTGGATTCCAGGCAACCAGGAGGAATCCTGGAAAGTTCTCTAACATCTAATGGTCCCTCCCAGAGGGAGGTAAGTGCTTAGGTTACCCCATATTCTGCTTCCAAAGCACCTCACTTTGGGGATAGATTGCTAATGCTGGTGGTTCCTCAGCTACAGGTCACCTTTGACCTCACATAGGAAGCCTTATGACCATGCTCAGCTGGTGCACTCGGGCCTNGCGGCCAGATCCACACAAAGCCTTGGGAATTTTCTCCTTCCTGACCATAGGCATGCAGCTTCAGTTGCTGACTATTTCAAGCCAAACAGGGAAGAGAGNAAAGCCTAAATACTTCTTCAAAAGCGGTTTCTCCTGGGCAATGAGATGGCTCAGGGGAAAAGGTGCTTGCTGCCCAGCTTGACTGAGTTCAAACTCTGGAACCCACATGGTGGAACAAAAACTGACTCCCTGCCCACCCTCCAAACTGTCCTCTGGACTCCANACACGCACCATGGTGTATGCACACACACATACATCCATATACACATAAAATCAAATAAATGCAATCGTTTTAAAGTTTCCCTCCTTCGTTTCCTGTCTTTGTAGCAGTCACAAGAGGGTATCAAATAAGGAGTCATGTGGTGTGGCTTTGTATATAGACCAGATGGTTAATGCTTGTGAAATGCAAAGATCCCATTGACTGACTGATCCAAGGCCTTACCTTGGCATCCTAATATTATAACCTCACCCCACCTCCGGAATTTTCTAACCCCTCCCCCAATAAACTGAAAGTCAGAGAGATCCATTTGTCCACAATGGATTGAGTCACAGACAAAATGAAAAATAGTTGTTAAAAATGAGGTTCTCTGAATGAACACCCCCCCGTATGTGTGTGTGCATGTGTGTATGTGTGTGTGTGTGCATGTGTGTGTGTGTGTGTATGTGTGTGCATGTGCATGTGTGTGTGGGAAAGAATTAGAAAGATGGGGTAGGATGTGAATTCATTATAATATTTTCATTGGTTTGAGCTATAAACAAATCAGCACTGCTATTTGGCACACCTTGTCAGTTGCATTTTGTGAGAATAGAAATCTAAGTTGGTTACAGATCATCCTAAAAGTTAAGACACCAGCGCTGGCAAGATGGCTCAGTATGGGAAGGTACCAGACTCCGAGCCAGATGACTGAGGTCTACATGCTGGAAGGAGAGAATTGACTCCCAGAGTTGCCCTCCGACTTTCACATGGGCACCGTGACCATGCACACCCCATCCCCAAAAGGTAATTTAAAAACATTTNCGGCACTAGAGTGTCCTACCCCTCTACAATCTAGCTCCTCTAGTGGGATGGGGCAGGGTGAAGACTATAGGCTTTTGAGTAAGATTTAGGGGGGAAAAAACCTCCCTTCTCTTATCTGTAAAGCTGGGGGAAGTGTCCTCACAGAGGTTTTGTGACTATTAAAGAGGACATGTTTGTTCCGTACTAGCACACTAGTAAGGACTAATAGATGTTAGTCCCCTCCTTTCCTCTCCCCTCCAC
>LZPO01075859.1:676761-699981 GCA_001675575.1 Neotoma lepida | reverse complement strand
TGGATGGATGGATGGATGGATGGATGGATGGATGGATGGATGGATGAGTAAGTGAATGGTAGTTGTGTAGGTGGATGGGTAGATGTATAGGTGGGTAGGTGGATAGATGAATGGTCAGAGTATTGAGAATAGAAGTGAAAATTGTTTCTTTCCTGCCAAAGAATTCCAAAAGCACATAAGATCTTGGCCTTAGGGCACAGTGAATGTGGGCTCTGGGAAAAGCTATAAAGACCTTCGACATGGGTGGGCCCCTAGTAACCTTGAGACCCAGATCAAGCCATTGCTTGGACATATGTAAGACATATATTATAGAGGTAGGGACTGCAGGCCAGCCCAGCCTCATCTGGTTCATTGTAAGTGAGGGTTTGAGCCTGTTTCTTCCCCACAATGAGGATATAGATATGGCACATCCCTGTAGGGTTTTAGAATAGTTTTCAGATGCTGCCAGCTAAGCAGTTTGCATAGTCTGACAGGTACTTGTCCTCTATCAAAACGCCCTTTCACCTATAATACAAACACCTTGAAACACACAAACACCTACTGTTAATATCATTATCTGGAGCAGAGAACCTTCTAGAAAAAGCAACACATTTGCCTTTATTTCTTTGCATTGTTTCCTGATGCCCTCTCTTCAGGATCCCAGGGAACCCCAGGAGACCAAATGGCACCCCCATCCCACCCATCTTGGGAAGACACAGTGGCCATATTGTAAAATGCATGGTAGAGACCCCAGCTTAGCTGCATCCCTGCTGAGTCAACTTGAGTCTCAGTTTCTGCATCTATAAAATAGAAATGACATTGTGCCCTGTATATGACGTTTTTTGTCAGCTGTTATGGTAGAATCATCTAGGGACAGTCTCAATGAGGGATTGCCTACATCAGGTTGGCATGGGGGTGGGGTTGTCTTGATTGCTCTAACTGATATGGGAGGACTCACCATGAATGTGGATGGCACCTTCAGGTCCCACCCAGACAACGGACACGGAAGAAGGAAAGCTTCTCCTTTTGCTCTCTTGGCCTTCGCTCTGGCTGGGGAGTGCATCAACCCCTTTGCTGCCATTGCTGAGCTCTTCACTGACTTCAGAACCAGCCTCTCAGAGCTTTCAACATGGACTGAAGACCAGCAGCATTCCAGGTCTTTGGCACCATATTGGGATGCCGAGGCATCCAACGTCACAGACTGAGCAACCATCAGGTTCTCAGGCTCTCAGGTGTGAGACAGCCATTGTTGGACTACTCTCACTATATTGTGTAAACCAATTTAATAAATCCTCTTTTCATGTATGTTAGTTCTATTGGTTCTGTGTCTCCCCCACGTGCCCACCCAGAAAACCTCAACTAATATACCAGGTGGCTCAACTACAGAACACCTGACAGGAACAACTTCAGGAAGGAAGGGTCTATTCCTGATCACAGTTCAAGGGTGCACCGTCCATCATGGCAGGGAAGGCATGGCGGCAGGTGCTTAGGACAACCGGTCACATCACATCTGCAGTCAGGAAGCAGAGAGAGATGGACGCTTGTGCTCGGCTCACCTTCTCCCTTTTATTCAGTCCAGGACCCCAGCCTGTGGGATGGTGCTGCCCACATTTATGGTGGGTCCATTCACCTAATTAGNCAAATTTAGGCGACTCCCTCACAGACATGCCCAGAGGCTTGTCTTCTAGGTGATTCAAGATCCTGGCAAGCTGACAATCAATATTAACAATCAAATCAGAATTAAATCAAGACCCTGGTCTGGGTAGATGCNCTGGTCCATCTGCCCTTTGCCCTAAAGAGGCAACAGGAAATGAATCCTGATTTGGGCCAAAAAGCAAGAGAGACCTCAGGGGANGGATGGGCAGCCAGAGANGACTCTCCTCTCAGGCGGATCTTGCAGGATGAGGTACAGGCTTCAGACAGAAAACAGCCCTTGGGAGTTAAGGCACTGTGTGTTCCAGAAGCTGGAAGGAAGGGGGACAGAGCAGGGACTGTGGCTACTCAGTCTGTACATGGTGATGTAAGCAGGTGGTCACAGCCTGTACTCCATGGGGTTTGATCAAAGCCAGGCTTTTGACTGGAACACTGCAACCCCAGGCACGGCAGATGATAATCAGGCAAGATCTGATGTCACAAGTCCAGTTGGGGGATGGTCAGAGCTGTGTGAACAATATTTAGAGGCCTGAGTGAAGCAGGGACAGTAGGAAGGGATATGAGGGTGGACTTTAAATACAAGGTGTCACCACCTCTTACCTTCTGTCCCTCCAACTCTTTCCTTGGTGGCCATGTGATCATTTTAAAAGTGATCAGACCACATCTCTTTGCTTAAAAGCTTTCTGATGACCCTTGAGATTAAAGCCAAATTCCTCAACCTGTTCCATGCTCCAACCACAGTNTCCATCCATGCATCCCACCACAGGGCCTTTGTATATGCTTTCCTCACTTCTAGGAGGCTGCTCCTTCTCCTCCTCTGGTTAACACACACCCACTGGGGCCTCAACTTGAATAGATTTTGCAGTTAGGGCAACTTCTGTGGCCAGCCAACACTATGTAACTCTCTGGGCATTAATTAGCAGTTCCCTCTTCACTGAAATGGAAGCTCTGTGATGGTGGGCCCTGGGGTGTTTCTTACTCCCTCACTATAGCCACAGTGCTGGACACTGAGCACCAGGTATGGGGAAGTACTGAAGCCAGGTGCTGTGTCCAACACTGTGGAGGACACAGGTGGGGGTACTCTTTCAGAACCAGAGATCAGCCTTGGGAACAAAGATGTCACTATAGACCCTGTTCTTGCCCCCCCCCATTAGCAGCCCCAGAGACTCTTGGGGGCTGGCATCCCCTGGCAACATCGACAGCAGCCAGGCATGACCTGATGCTTATCTGAAACATACCGGCTGGGCCCAGTTGCAGAGGAGCTAAGGCAGACACCATGGCAACAGTCAGCTCCTCAGAGGCCCAGAATGGCTCCCANGGATATCCAATCAGATTTCTTTGCTCTTTGGAAATTGGCCCAGGGTCCGAGTTTAGAATGATGAAAGTCTTTGAGAGAGTGAATGCACCTTTAAATTTGCTGAGAAAACAGCATTGCCACTGATTGCCTGGGAGAACCCAGGGGAGCCACTGGTGCATCGGCCCGACCCATAGACCTGTCCACAGAGACATTCATTCAGGGCCCTAAGGTTTCTCACTAGGGGGTAGGGAGGCACACCCTAGAGTAGGTCAAGAAAGGCTCCCCACCTCCACACAGATTAGGTTGGGTCATGGAGACTGGTGGGTGTGTCCTTCCACCTGCTTGTGTCCAGGGTCTCATTTACACAGGGAAGATCAAAAGCAAGACTCTTGTGGAGCCATTGTGAGGCCCAGATCTATTACTTAAATGATTGTGGAAGCCATGAGTCCATGACTGTCTTCACTGCCTGGGTGCTGCTGGTATGAGCAGGACACTGTGAAGATGGACTGTGACGTCTTCTGCGGAGTCTCCCATTGAGTCAGCAACATCCTGAGAGTGGCCTGCCTGGTGACTTTAAAAGGCTGGAACCAAACATTGCTGTTCTGGGTGCTGATGAATGTGGCTCACATGGCCTAGCAGAGGAGACTCTATCCAATTAAATCTCTTAAGTCTTGGGCAGGCTTATGTGGGGGGCAGGGATCTTCTTAACAACCACTTTCCAGAGCAAGATAGTGAGGGCCAGAGAGATCAAATAACTTCCTGGGCTGTCAGGCCATGAAGTCAGACGTTCTCACCAAATCAACCATGAAGGCATCACTGAAGTTGCTCACCCATCCACCACCAAGGACCACTGTGAGCCACCGTTGGCCTGAAAGCCACAGCTTCAGGCAGAACTGCTTCTGGCTTGATCACCTTTGCCTGAATAACTATATTGGCTGGCCCATGTGGTTCCCCCAAGTCGCCATCAGGGGTTAGGAACCTCTAACAAATGAGGGCTGCTGGCAGAATGCACCAGGACAACATCCGGGTGAACAGACACCCCTTGCTCTAAGCATCACCCTGTCTTCATCATGATTAAGAAGACTCAGCACAGGCTAGAAACAGCCCCCTACAGCCAGCCAATGGTCCTGCTTCCAGCCCACTGTGCATGTGCTGCTGTGAGTGTCAACTGTGCTCATGACTAGTCCCAGAAGGGAACTAGTCTGGTCTCTGTCTAAGCCAACTCCAGAAATGTAGGCTGAGCCTAAATCCCCTTTTCAAGATGCAAGAATGGAAGGAATACAGATGTGTTTACTGTGTAGGAACAACTTGATTGCCACCGAGAGCAAGGGGTCATGGTGAAGTCAGCCAGTCACCAGTAAATGTCATTAACATGATGCACATGCTCTAGTCACCTGGACTCCCTGCAAGTGGGTAATAGGGACATCTGATGCCCACAGTTGGAAGTGCATGGTGGGGGTTAGCCTAAACACTGTCAAACAAATCTGTTATCTGAGCAGCAGCATACCCTTGGATTACTGACAGAGGGATGTGTACAGTTTTTTTGTGGGTGCTCAAACTAGGTTTGAACCTACTTTGGGGTGCTATAGCCCTGGGTTCCCCAAGATAAAAGCTTGAGACATTGAAACCATGTCTTTCCCCCTTCTGTCCTTCCTGTGTGAAACCATGCTGGAGTGACATGGCATAGAAGAATTTGTTCCCATGATTCCTAATTGCTAAGTGTCTGTGACATGCCAGGCCTTGAGTCAGGGACAGCCTTTCTGAGGAAGATATAGATATGGATATATAATTTTTATTTATTTTTGTGTGCTTGCTTACCTGTATGCACCATATGCATGTAGTGCCTGCAGAGCCCAGAAAGTTGGAGCTGGAGTCCAGGTGGTCGTGAGCCTCCCAGTATGGGTGCTAGCAACCAAACTTGGGTTCCTAGCTCTTAACGATGGAGACATACCTCCATTCCCAAGGAAGTCACATTTGTGCTAAAACTCTAAGGAGCCATCCATGTAAAAATCGAGGAGCAGAGCATTCCATGAAGGGGAGGCAGGGTCAGAGGGAGACCCTGTGCATTGGACTTGAAGGACCAAGAAAGAAGTAGCTGGACCCCCAGGTCAGAAAGAGAGAAGGAGGGAGGGAGCTGAGAAGAGAAGAAAGAAGAGAGGAGAGGAAACGGGGTTAAGTTCTTCAAGAACATGGTGAGGGCTTTGATTCAGTGTCATTTAATCCCCAAAGTGTTTAAACAGAGCAGGGGAGTGATTTAATTTTAGTTGTTAAAATGTCTCTCTGTTGCTGAGTGATAAGTGCACAGTGTGGAGAAACTCAAGGGAAAAACAGCAAGGGGTCTCTGCACAGGGACCCAGGGAGGAGGTAAAGGCATGGGGCTCAGTCTAGCTGAGGGCAGGGAGGATAGAAGAGCACGGATTTAAGAGAGTTTGGAGAGTGAACTCGCATGGTTGTTTATGGACTAACCATGGGTAACTTGCTAGTATTATTTTCATATTATTATTATTATTCGTTATTATAAAATAGGAACTAGGAAGATGCTTAACAGACAAATACTTGCCATGGGAACATGAGGACCAGAGTTCAGATCCTCAGCACCCATATGAAAAGCTGGGCAGTTATGGGCAGGTATGGGTGGGTGTAGGCAGGTATGGCAGCCTCCTGTAGTCTCAGTACTCAGAAGGCAGAGACAGGGTCCCTGGGCTAGTGAACTGGAATCCCTGGAATCAGGGGACTCCATGTTCAACAAGAGACTCTGCCTTAACCAACTGAGAAAGACACCTTATGTCAACCTCTGACCCCCACATGTACACATACAAACATCCACACACATGCACATGTCACACACATAAATACACATGCAACAATTATCATAATACACGCCTGTTACTTCAAGGCCTTTCTCAACACAATACAGACTTGGCCCATGTGTCTATGCTCAGGGCCAGCACTCTACAACCTCCCCTGAACCCAGACATTGGCCCCCAAGGCTTCTATGAAGTCACCCTTTCCCAAGCAGAGGCTAGACCTGCCTCCATGACCTGTATGGACACATGCCACAGGGAGCAGGACACAGACATTGAGGTCTACTTCCAGGTCATGGATAGAAGTCAAGGCCCTGAGAGGCCCAGGGACTGACTCCAGATCCCAGAGTTCCCATTCAATGAATTTTCAAGCCACAAATGTAGAACCACTCGACCACACAGGGCACTTCCAAGAAGCATTACCTAGGAGGCATCCTGAGAGAATTCTTTTCAATAAATAGCTGCCAATTCATTAATTTCATAAACCCAGCAAGTCTCTACTGTCTATCCACAGGCATCAGCTGTCTGATACGTGTTGCTTGTGAACATAGAATGGACACAGCCCACACCCTCACAAAGCTGAGAGTTTAGAGAATGGTAAGCAAGGGGCAGGGAGATGGAGAGTTAAGACCATCACCAAACCAAGAGGAGGTGACATGACATCAGGTATGGCATGCTCCAGGAAAACAATAATTGTCCCTCGGTTCATCAGAGGAGGTCTATTAACAGCATACCACATGGTCTCATTATGTAGTCCAGGATGGCCTTGAACTCGTAATTCTTTTGCCTCTGCTTCTCACGTGCTCAGTTTGGAGGCATGCACCACTATGCCCAATTTATAGATACTTCCTAAGGGCTTGAAAAATAGTATTTCTTGGGCTCACTACATTTTTCCTCAGAAGCACCTTTAGCCTGGGAGTATGTGCCATGGTAGGGTCGTCGAGGTCAAGGCCAATGACATCTCCATCTCACCCTGACGCTAAACTGGTCATGTGACTCTGTTTTGCTTCCATGTGGCCTCATACAATAAGGAATCCATGAAGGAAGGGAACATGCTCCAGCTCCCTTCCCTGCTGGGCTCTCAGCAGCCCTTTTCATCCCCCGCACCTGCCGCCCTTGGTTCTGATATTCCTTCTTTGCCCTATTCTTCAAGTAACTGAGATGCCAGCCCTTCACGTTTAATCATGCATGTCATTCCCTCTTGAACAGCTCTCTCCCTGTCACTGCCACCAACTTCCTATGCCCCAGTGACTATAACATTTTACTCAAATGATTTCCTTTATACTATCCACCTATTCATGGTACAGGACTCATGATGGACGGAAAGAACAGTGGTGTCTTGCTGGAGCCCAGAGTCTAGCCTGAAGGAAACACTGTGTTTATTGAATTCGGACAGCAAAGACTTCCCAGGTCTGTTTTGAAGATGGCCTGAGTTGATGTGGATCAAAACACCTGACACAGTGCTGGGCACACTGGAGGTCATCAGCATGTGCACAGCATGTCATGGATGGCCTAAAGACTACACGGACTAGGAATGCATTATCCCTCCCTCCATGGAAGAAACACAAGAGACAAGGTACAGGAAGTGCTCCCATACCACATCTGAAAGTCTCTTCCTCTCTCTTTTCCTTCTCACCCTTTTTGCAACATGTCTATTTTTACAAAGCTGGCGTGAGGAGCNTNGCATGAGATTGACAGCTTCAGAGATTGGCCCTTTCTGTTCCCTGAGCAGCCTCCTGCCTCACTCCAATTTCTCTCCAGCGGTCACCTGTTATGAGACAACCACCTCTGCCCCATCCCTTCATCATCAGTGAGCTGCCAGCTCCCACCTCACACAAGGCCAGCTGTGTTACTGCTTCCAGGACAGCTTTGAAGCCTAGAGTTGTCACCGCTTATTTGTTTGTACCCAGGCACTACTCATGGCAACAGATCATGAATAAGGAACAGGCACCTGACAGACACACAGCTGTCTCCTGCCAGCCCTGACCCCTGCCAGCCACTGTCTGCAACCCCAGGCAGCCTGCCTCCTGCAGAGAGAATAAGGTGTAGGCAATAGGGTACTGGAGTTATCAGTAAAATCAGTTCTACTCAGTAGGCATGGAACGAGCCCCTTGATGTGCAAGGAGCTATACCTTGGCTCTGCCACTAACCAGGAAATGGCTAAGTCCCTTAACTTTTCTGACCCTCTCTTTCCTCATCTATAAAGTGGGTACAATAATAATTCTAAATGAGTGCCTATCTTTATTTTTGAAAAAGATCTCTTTCATCATGGGTTCATTTGGTTTCGTTCATTCAGTTGTTCTGTGGGTGCCCCACTCTCTGCCAGAATTTAAGCTAAGTATGATAGATACCTAGCAGTCCAAACTATAAGGTGTTGGCCTCCAGTGAGCTTGCACTGAGGCAAGGGAGAAAGACTTCAATCAAATGATCTCATAAGGAAATCTTATAATAAAATGTTAACTTGTAGTCACAATTAATGCTATCAAATCTACAAATGATGAATACCAAGAGGCCTGGGAATCTGCAATAGAAGATGTGAGCTTGAAGCCCCATGAGAAATAGATGGTTGAGCTGACACCTGAAGAAGTAGAAATGCTAGCTGAAGATCAGCCAGAAAGGAGCATCTAGGCACAAGGAACAGCTCTAGTTGAGGATAAAGCCCAGGGACCACGAGGGAATCCATTGTTTCCCAGGTTGTAAAGTAGGTGGCTAGACAGAGAAAGGGACTAGAGAAGTCAGTGGTATAAGACCTATGGGTCCCTGTTTAGTCGAGGCTGAGGACATCGTGTCCTCCTGAGCCCCAGGAAACCATGTGCGGGTCTCACAGGGGTGCTGTGCAAGGCTCACTCTGGCTATTATGTAGAGATTGGAGGTTCCTGGGAGAACACAGAAGGCGGCAGGCNGCAGGAACTGTTCCAAAGGAAATGAGGGTGACAAAGGCAGAGCTTGAGACGGCATCCACATGGCCAGACACACACCAGTGAGGAAAGGTGATTTGCCAGAGACATACAGTGACGTTACGGGTCAGCAGTCCCCACATATAACCAGCAATGGAACCCAGAACTCNCATTAAACCTTTAGAGACAGAGATGTGACCAGTTTCAGGTGCCATTATTTAAATGAGGTCTGGGTGACTCAGATTAAGAAATGTCCCCTAAGCCAGAGCTGGCTCTTTTCTTAAGGTTCTCACTGCTCTGTTGGTGACCAGCCTGGCCAGTTCCCACTGCCTAATCAGCTTTTTCTCCACCCGTGCTAAGTCCTCAGCCAAAGTCAAAAGGTGCCAGTGACAGCCATGAGGAGAGCAAGCTTGAAGGCCAGCTGGAGATAGGACCCGAGGGAGGTGGAGTGTGTAAACTCAGTCATATCCCACTACTGAGGGTCCAGATCCTCTGTTGTTGCCTTCTTTCTGTGTCCTATGTCTCACCTATGGCTTCGTGGTACCACACCACAGCTAGGCAGCATTACAGCCAGCACATGAGCCCCCATGACCCAGGCTATGTGCACTGGGGCTGCTTGGGTCCCTTTAACCGAAAACTCAGCTGCCGTGTGCTGGCAATAGGATACTGTGGTTCNAGNCAAGCTTCCTCGAAGATGTGGTACTTTCATTGTGCAGGACACATGGAAGGTAGCCCTATGGAGAAGGGAAGGGTGTTGCCAAGACNGAGGGAGCATCATGGGTAAAATCCCAGAAGCACAAAACAACTCGATTTCAGAATTCTTGTCATTTTGTATGGGTAGAGTAAAGGGCCCACATGAAGGACTGGACAGGAGCCAGATCTGAGGGAAAGGATTAAGCAGATACCAAAAGGCCTTGAATTTTATGTGAAGAAGTGAAACTTTGTGAGCAGTCCATTGAAGGGTTTGGGGCTGGTTGAGAAAAGGGTGTGCAATTGGAGGTAACCATCTTCAGACAGTACACAGACCTAGCTGCAGCTTGGAGACTAGATTGGGACCCATTAGACCNGAGGTGGGGGGACCAAGCAGGGAGCCCTTAGGAGGCTAGCGTCGACGCCGGAAGNGGAAGACGTAACTAAGCAATACCTGACATGCTGCCTTTGTGAAAGACAGCATGTCAGTGAGCTATTGCCAGGAAGGGTTGTCCACCAAATCGCTCCAAACTCAGTGACTACACCAGTCTCTAGAATCAGCTAAGCACAGTGGATCTTGGCTGGACTCTGCTGGGTGGCTATGCTGCCCTGGGCTTAGCTGGAGAAGTTAGACTTCTCAGTGTGCCCTTGGCCAGCGGACCTCAGCTGGACTTGGCTGGTGTGGCTTTGTCCTGCTTTGTTTAGCTCTCATCTTCTTCCTGGGACCAGGGGGGCAACCTGAATATGTTCTTACAGCAGCAGGACCAGAAGCATGAGAGAGCAAGCCCATCAGGCAAGGACTCTCCGAGGCCTCAGCTATGTCACATGTGCCCATAATCCATTGGTTGTTACTTTCGCTGAGTTCAAGGTAAAGGGACAGGAGGTACCTTTTACCTTTAGATGAAGAACTGCTAAGTCACGTGATAAAGAACCTGGCTACNGGGAGAGGTGAAGAATCAGAGCCTCTTATGCGATTTCCTCATGCAGATAAGGTATTTGATGAGCTCTTTCTGTCCCCTAACAGTGACTTTTATCTGTTCAACTGCCTGCAAGTTTGAGCCTTGCAAACCCCACAGTCACACTCAATGGACACCTTCAGTAACCATACCGGAACAAAACCTCTAAGGGACACTCTGTGCTGTCAGCTCCATGTGCAGTGTTTGAGGAGAGCCCTCTACCATTGTCCTGGACAACAGACACACACACACACACACACACACACGTACACAGATACAAATACAATCACATACACACATACATACATACATACATACACACACAGACACACACAGACACAAACACAAGCACACACAGACATACACAGACACACATATACACACACACACACACACACAGAGAGACACATACACAGGCACACACACAGATATACACACATATATATACACAGACACACACACACACACACACATACACACCATGGGCCCTGGTGCCCTGCCAGGCCTGCCCTGAATCCTCTGCCAGCCTTGCCCTGGCCCACCAAGGTGCCTCCCCAGGAACTAGATTTTCTCACTAAGTCTCTGTTGATCACACATTCCCCAGACTCCCTTTCCTCTGTGTGGGCAGAGACAAGCGCATGGCTTCAAGTCCTGAAAGGAGAGGGTAGGTGGGGAAAGAGGTGTATGTTCCCAGGCAGAAGGAATTCTCTGTGGGGATCCCCACTTCTCCTCTGCACTTACCTCCTCCCTGCCAGGCTCCTACCTCAGCTTGTTGGGAAAGGAAGCTGGGAGGAAGGGAGTGTGAGTTCCCCACACCTTTCCTGTCCAACTGGGTGACCAGGGGAAGTTACCTCCCCATTCGGCATCTCAGTTTTCACACCTATAAAGCAGTAGCATTTGTGGAAGGAACATTTGGTGTTTAACAAACACTCATATGGTGCATACTAAGTGTCCTGCTATCTTCAGTGCTGTGCAAATATTAACAGCGGGGAGATTGCTGTACAGAGAGGGTAGGCCATTTCCCTAAGGCACACAGCTAGAGAATGTCAGTGTCAACAGCTAAACCCAAGCAGTCCAGCACCAGGCCACACTTAACCTGGTATGTATGATATCACCTTGCCTCCCATCTTCTCAGAATTTCCACAGTGCAGTGACAAGACCCCTTGGTGCCCTGCCTGCTCTGTGTCTTTCTTTAATTCCTCTGAATGGATATTGTGGGTTGAACTGTGTAACCTGTCTCACAGAAAGGGATGTTGAAGCCGAAATCTCTGGTCCTGTGAAATGTGACTTTGCTCCTATACACACATCATTCAGATAAGATGAAGCCTCACTGTCAGGGTGAGTCTGATCAGCATGTTTTTCAGAGAAAGGAGGGTCAGGGAGATGGTTCAGTTGGCAAAGGAACCTGCTGCCAAGCCTGATGATCCAAGTTCAATCCCTGGACCTCACATGGCAAAAGGAGAAAACTGGCTCCCTCAAGTTGCCCTCTGACCTCCACTCATGTACCATGACACATGAACCCAAACACACACACACACACACACACTCACACATACACATACACACATACACACACATACACACATATACACACATACACACACATATACACACACATACACATACACACATACACATACACACACATACACATACACACACATACACACATACACATACACACACAATGATAAACAACTGCAAACTTCTCTTTAAAAAAAGAAAGGAGACAGACATGTTGAAACACACAAAGAGGAGATGGTCATATGAAAACAGAGGCAGACACTGGAGTAGTGTGGTACCGAACCAGGAGCTGGATTACCAGNCAACACAAGACAATGGGTGGGAGCCAGGAAGGAGTTTGGGGTAGAGCCTTCAGAGAGAGCATGCCTGTCATCTTGATTTTAGTCCTCCAACCCCCAGAATTCTGAGACAATAAATGTCTGTGTTTTGAGCCACCCAGGCTGTGGTCATCCGTTGTGGAGCTCCAGGAAGTAAATACAAGGGGCAAAAAAAATCTTGCAGCCTTCAAGGAGAGGAGGCTCTGGAAAATACTTTGAAGGTAGTCACTTACTGTTGGCCCCAACCAGTTGGCCACTCTGATCTGGTATCTGGCCACCTCTCATGTCAATTTCATGAACTTGTAGCCACTCAGTCAGGATAGCACCATCATGAGATGTGCACTCTGGGCTTGGCGTAGCTTAGTAGGCAGGATGATGGTGGGTTCGCATGCTGAATGCAGTGCCCATTGTGAGACAGATATTTCTTTTTCGTTTAGATCTTTGTATATGTCCGTCCCCGGCTGTGAGTGAAGACACACCAGTATGTCCCCGGCTGTGAGTGAAGACACACTAGTACCACTACACACATGTGGAGGTCACAGGTCAACCTCTGGTGCTGGTTCTTTTCTTCTTCCTTGAGATAGGTTCTCTTGTTCGCCAATGCATACACCAAGTTATGTGGCATGCAAGCTGGTGGGGGTCCTCCTGTCTCTGTCTCTTTCTTCATCATGGATTTGTCAGAATTACAGAAGTGCCCTATTGAGTCCAGTGGGGTCCAGAGATCCAAACTCACATCCTTACATTCACACAGTATCCTGGTTACTCTTCTAATGCTGCCAGAAGACACTGTGTCTTGGTTAGGGTTTCTATTGCTGTGACAAAACACTGTGACCAAAAAGCAAGATGGGGAGGAAAGGCTTCATCTGACTTCTGCTTCTACAGCACTGTTCATCATTGAAGGAAGTCAGGACAGGAACTCAAACAGGATCCTGCAGCAGCGATCTGGACCTTCATGGGGGCTGAGAACTGGAGAGTTTTGGGGGGGTCTTTTGGGGAGAGTTATAGGTGACTATGTTCCCTAAGCCCTAGTCCCAGGGAACCAGGAACCTCTGTACTAATAAGGGTTTCATGAACATTCCGGGCTTCTGGAAGCCATACGGCATTGCTACCGGGACACTGGACTTGGGAGGTCTCAGGGACTGAGTTTGAATCCAGTTCTTGGCTGGGAACCTGGGTCAGATTTCTCCTCTCACCTCCTCATGCTTGCCCGACACTGGGTGAGGATGAGGGTTCAACAGGTTGGCTACAGGGAGCTGCGGAGTAGCACAGAAGCTGCTGGGTAGCCAGTACCTTCATTACCTCTTCCAGGTTCCTGGGAGTCTCTGTGTTGTTTATCATCCAAACACCAGCCCAGACTGGTTTGTGGTNGGCGAGTATAAGAAGAAAGGGAGCTTTGTCTTGTGCCTCAGGCTGTCCTCAGAGGTTAGGGGAAGCTTTCCGTTCCTCAGAGCATCTGTCCTCTCCCATGACGGCAGCTTCCTTCTCTGTGGAGGTCAGTCCCCCCACCCCAGGGACTAAAGAGAATCCAGGTGAAACAATCAATTCTGAGCAGGTTGTGTTCCACACCAGGCTCTCCCCCCACCCACCCATTGCCTCTCCCCAGCGGTCCTCCAAATCCCTCCCCANACTGTTCTCCAAAGTTCTGCTGAAGTGTCACTCTCAGCTGGTCCATATTTATCAAGATGGACGAGACCTGAAGCTCCAAGCAGCGTGTCTAATGAAAGTCCCTCAGAATCCTAGTGTGGCTGTCTAATTGTGGAATCACTGGCTCAAGGACTTCTGGGTAAAACCAGATCATCTATGACCACGGGGAGAAAGCCATGAAATCTCTGTTCCCTTACACCAAAGTACCCACTCTGTGTACTGCCCACCCTAGTATTCCTCCAGAATCCAACTTCTCTAAGCAAAGTCCAGTGAAGTGTCAGATGGGGAAGGCTGGGTAAAGAAATGGAGAGATAGACCTAAGTGTGAATCCTTGCTCTCAACCTTGTCTGCACTTTCAATGAAGAGCCTTCACCTCTCTGCATTCATTCATGAAAGGAATGTAGCAGCTACCTCCAGTGTTGATAAGAACTCAGTGCTCCCAGCTCTGCACGCAGGGCTCCCCAGCTCTGCATACAGTGTTCCCCAGCTCTGCGTACAGTGCCTGGCACACAGTGATGTCTATTAAAGGCCAATAGGACAGAATGGGATGTTTTCAGCAGAGTCCGATGAGTGAGCTCATGCAGCCCTGCTCTGTCATTGCTCACTTGTGTGCCTTGGGCGCNTCGCTCCACTCTTATGCAGTTTCTCAATAACATTGGGAGAAAACCTTTCTTCTTGGAGTTTTCCTTATGGAGTAGTGAGTTGAGGCACAGGGTCATTATTAGCCCCACTTTGTGTCTCTGGATAGCTTGNGTTATTATTACCGGCCACCCTTTGTATCCTCATCTTTGCAATCTTTACTTTGGGGCTTGAATTTTAGATTTGGTATTTCTATCTGTCTGGCCATGCAGATTCTAGCCCTACCTGGCCTGATCTTAATAAGCCCTTGGTTCGTTCTCTGAGTCACCCAAATTTCTACCCGAGAGGGCCCTACTTCCTGGAGCTGCCTAGAAATTTCCTCCCATGACTGGCCTGGTCCTGNGTAGCCAGTGATGGCTTGGGACTCACCAAAGACACTGGCAGATCTACTTACTGCCTGGGACCACAGTACCCAGGGCCATCTGCTTGCCTGCATCANGGTCTCTTGGGGGGAAATCGAGTGACAGCTTGCATTAATTCTCTCACAAACGGACTTGCAGAGGAACAACACTGGGACCTGGGNGAGGCCAGCTCCAGAGTCAGGACCCTGGGGGCTCTGTCCAGTATTGAANTGCCTCAAGGGTAGGTGATTTATTCCCCTGGGAGGGGCTGCCCAAAAGCCTGGTGTCTCTGGAAGCCAGACATTTGCTATCAGCCCCTGCAGGGGTTAGCCAAAGCTGCTCAGTGGCCTCCTGCTTCCTCTTGTGCTCAGGAGAAGGGGGAAGGGAGGGCGCAGGGTGGGGGAAGGCTGCACAGCCATGTGAGCCTGGGGTGATTGTCATGGTTACGCTCTGACAAAACAAATGGCTCTGCTTCCTGCAGGCCACCTAAACAGCCATCGCAATGTTGGCATTGATCAAGCCAGCTGCCAGGGCAGCCAGGCACTGGGCTTGGGTACCAGAGCCCAGCTTGGGAGCTGTCTCCAGTAGCTTTGGGCACAGGGAGGCAGCTGCTGCGACTGTGGGGAGAGGAAGTGTTCACCCTCACACATGTTGCTTCTGGGACAAGGTAAGGGTTGGTGCAACCAGTGCCCTGCAGTGCAAGGACAAGGGACCGCATCCTAAGTGCAGAGGATGTGCAGGAGTGTCTATGCATGGGGAGTTTGTGTGAAACTGACTGTGTGCTGTGCTGTGTGCTCACTCTGTGGGGAGGGGCTCAGGAGGTTCCAGCATCAGAAGTGAGAATGTAACCACATGTTGCTCCCATGGCTCTTGTGTGCTAGCGCTCTCTCTCTCTCTCTCTCTCTCTCTCTCTCTCTCTCTCTCTCTCTCTCTCTCTCTCTCTCTCCTTCCCTCCCTCCCTCTGTCTCTTCTCCCCCCTTCTCCCTTTTCTTCCTTAGTGTCTGTTTTCTGTGTGTAATTCTCTCAGCATTTTCTCCCTATGTCTCTGTCTCTGTCTTTCTTTATCTCTCTGTCTTAGCCTCCCATCCCTGTAGCCTCTTTCCACCATCTCCCTGTCCCCATCATTTCTAATCTGTCCTCTAGGGCTCCAGAGCAGTCAGTGCTCTGCAGGCTGCCCACCCT
Source organism: Neotoma lepida (assembly GCA_001675575.1). Classification (NCBI taxonomy): domain Eukaryota; kingdom Metazoa; phylum Chordata; class Mammalia; order Rodentia; family Cricetidae; genus Neotoma; species Neotoma lepida. Next base: position 684,058 of record LZPO01075859.1, on the reverse strand, counting down.
CGCTGCCAAGCTCCAGGCTCGTGCCTGCTGCCCTCTGGGTGCCTGGCGTGTGACTGTCTCCAAAGCCGCTGGCTGAGTGTGCATTCTTCTCTGAGCCCTCACGTCCTGGGATCCTGGAGGTAAGAAGGCTCTGAACAGAGAGGGGCATCCTTGGGTAGTGAGAGGTGGTGGGGTTGGGGGACTTGGCCCTGTGAATGGTGATTTCTGCTGACATGTCAAGCCCCTGCTGGAAGTCCCTCACATCTCCTGCCGCAGCTCCGGAGGTCCTAGGAAGTCCTAGTATTTTATTCTAATGCTCCTGTCCCAGCCGGTGGCACAGGAGGCTCTGGAGTTGGGGGGCCAGAGCCCTCTAGCCCCTCCTCCACCCTGAAGAGCAACAGGCACCTCTCTCTCTCTCTCTCTCTCTCTCTCTCTCTCTCTCTCTCTCTCTCTCTCTCTCTCCAGACAGCACCCTTCTTCACTTTCTCTGCTGGAACTTAAGCCTATTTTCTGTGTCTGCCCATCTAAACCAAGCAAGTCATGGGAACTGGGCAGAGGCCAAAGGGCATGGGGTGACCTACAGCTCTCTTACTTGGAGGAGGGGCACTCAAGGGCACAGAACTCCTATGGCTAACTGGGATCAGACTGGGGGCTGAGCCCAGGGGTACATGATGTATGTGGGCTATGTCCTGGGGAGACACACGCCTCTGGAAGTATGTCCCTGGAAGCAGTGACGTGACATGGATGGAGCAAGCCACATGAGTAGATAAGGGGGTCATGGTACATGTGTGTAAACATGTTCACACTTCAGGAATGCACGTGCAACATGCTTTTTAACCAATGAGGTGAAGGGAATTAAGAGTGTGTGTACATGCCTGTGTGTGAATTAAGATTGTTAAGAGTGTGGATTAANACTGGCCTTGGGGTGACTGAGCAGGAATCTCCAAGGTCTGACATATGAATGCAATGTCCTTCATCTTTGGGATGCTCATTCATCTCCAGGGGCAATGCTTGGGCCATTTCTAACTCAGTTCAGGTCAGAGCCCATGGCTCAAGGNAGTATGGGAACTGTGTTCCCCTGGGTAACCTGTGGGCCCTGTGGGAGCCCACAGAGGTTTCCTAGTGAGATCCGAGCTTGCTTTACCCAGAAGGGCTGCATTAAGGGATGGCTTGACCACATACATGGTTACCAGGTGTTTGGAAGGGTCTGCACTTGGTTGTGCTAGGGGGAGGTCTTTTGCCCCGCCCCTTGGCATTCCTATAAAAAACCCTTTTGAAGAGACAGAAGGGGCCATAGATATTGATCCAGGCCCTCCTGAAGCTATCCTGTGTCTGTCTGTCTTCTCTACACTATCTTTCTATGTAAAAATTTCTTTTCCCTTTCTCCTCAAGAGTGTCCTGGGAAAAAGTGGGAGCTNGCCTCCCACAGGACCCCATTGATTTTCTGGCTTGAGACAGGCTAAGATGCCTGACACAGGGGTGGCTTGGGCTGGGAGCATCCTTCCACCCTAGCTTTACGAGTTGGGAAGCTCAGAGGCCTGTGGCCTCCTATCATAACCACTATCCCCAAACCTGGGCCAGATGATGCTCTCGGGATGTTCCCTAGCCATTGGCCATCTGGCTGTGATTCAAGTCGTCCAGGCTACGGGGAGACACACCTGGGTAGCAATAATATGCCCTGGTCAGAGGGATTAGGGTGCCCACTGAGATACCCTTCCCAACTAACCTGGACAGCTTTGGGCTTTGGCNCTCTGCCTTTCACAGCTGTTCTCCTTTCAGAGAGGACCTCCTCTGACTGGCTGTTCTCTCATAGCCAAACAGGGGGTATTGACTGNAACCCTGGGGAGGCCATCTGTATAGATACCCTGAGGAAAGAAGTCAGAGGAAGGGGCACCTGGGGGTCNTGAATAAAGACCATGGTCTTGGGCTTCTACTCGGTTCAGGTTTTTATGGATGCTGTGGTTTCTNACTGGGCCTCCCTGCCGATCCCTCGCAAGGCCTTAGCTTCAAAGCCCAGTGGCTAACCCCTGTAGACCCTTCTGGTCTCACAGGCTCCCTTCCTTCAGCCAAACTTGGCAAGGCCAAGCAATGGCAGTTGACATTCTGGCAGCGGTGTGTGTGGAGGGGGTGTAGAAACTGGTCAGCTGAGTCAGTGGACCTCACATGACTCCAGCCCACAGTGAGGGGTGTACACACAAGTCTTTTGGTCTTGGTAACTCCTCCCAGCTTCTCTCCTTAGTCTCTGGGGCACTTACCTAGCAGTAGAGTTGACGTTTGTGACTCTCTGCATGCCTGGATTCTTTATGGAAAGAGGGTTGGGGTCAAGAGTGCTCACTNAGACACTAAGAAGGCTTTCCAAAGGAAATGGTGTTAGTGCATAGGTTGGAGGAAGCAACAGAGTCATGTGGGGGAAAAAGAGAGGTGGGGAAGTGTCTTTTCTATGGCTGGGGTGTGTGGATTGGCGGAGAAGGAGCAGAGATGTTGGTTTCAAGAGTGTTGAGTCAGTTTGCAAGATCAGGCAGGGCAGGGTGGGAAAAGGGATAGGAATGAAAGTCACTGAGTCATTGGATGCCACCTGATGCCAGGTACTTGGCTGGGTGTTGGGAAATGAGAGCTCAGGTTGGAGAGGGTGGTAATCTAGTTCCTAAGCTTATGTCAACCAATATCCACAAGAAGGGCTCTTGAATCTGAGCTCTGTGAGCTGGTCAAGAAGCAATTGACAAGGGCCAAGACAGTCTGGGGCACAGAAGCCATTGTATGTATTCATGGATCAGCTCACTCACTGCAGCCGGGAGAGGGTGAGCCACTTTGAGAGAGAGCAGAGAGTTGGTAAGCGGGGACAGCTTGAGATAAGAGCTTGAGGGACGTTCATCTTCAGTCCCTTGCCTCACTGTCCCCTGGCCGTAGGAATGAACTTGTAAAAGCAAGAGAGGGGGCAGTTGGAAAGGAGGCCAGTGGGTAGTGNGCTCCTTGACTGTGCCATACCCTGACCCTGGTGTCTGACTTCATTCCCGTTTTGCAGATGTCAAAAAGGCATCTTGGGGACCCCAAAGAGCCAGAGAATCAAGGGCACAGAGCAGATGGCAAAGCCGTTTTACTAGAGTGAGGTTGGAGGTGGGGCAGGTGACCCAGCATTTCCGTAGCAGGTGTTATAGGCTGGGTATGTAAGAAAAGTGACAATAAACTGGGTCTTCGTGCTACTAGAGATGTTCAGTGTAGCCAGAAGTTTCTCNGTCCTGCCTGGCCCAGTGGTCAGGACGAATCTCGCCCACCCACAGTCCAGCAGCCACTTATAAAATAATTACTCAGAGGCTTATATTAATTACAAACTGTATGGCCTATGGGTCAGGCTTCTTACTAGTTAGCTCTTATAACTTAACTCAACCCATTTCTATTAATCTATATTTTACCACGTGACTGTGCAGTTACCGGTGTGCTGGCATCTTGTTGTTCCTTGGGCGGCAGGCTAGTGTCTCTCCNGACTCTGCCTTTCTTCTCTCACTATCTCTCTTGGATTTTCCCACCTGGCTCCATCCTGCCATGCCATAGGCCAATGCAGCTTTATTTATTATCCAATGGGAGCCACACATATTCACAGCTTACAAAAAGACATTCCACAGTTCAGATCACTCCATGAATGACAGCTCTTAGATATAGCTCAGAAAAGCTCTGAGAAGGAATCTGGATGGGCTTCATGGAGGAGGAGGGGCTTAAGAGAGCCCAGCAGGGCAGGTAGCTTTAGAGAAACTCCGGCGTGGGTGGCATGGCTGGGGTCAAGGAATGAGANGAGGCCAGGGCACAGAGTCAGGAATAATGACAGGGCTGGGAACAAGCATACATATACAAGAACCTGGTNGAAGAGTATGGGATCAGGCTTCTTGAATCCTCCATGGGATCTGGAGAAAGCAGGAGGATCTTGGTCCTGTATCCAATCTGCAGCCCATTGCTAAGTGATGGGCTGTGAAGTCTTCCCCTTCCTGTGACCACACTGGGAACCAAACTCCTGCCTGGAGACTGCTCAGAGGCTCTTCTCANGAGACTGTCACAGAAACAGGGCTAGAGTGGAGAGCTAGAGAACAGCCTAGAATAGGATCAGGGCAGGCATAGCTACAGGGCAAGGGTAGTCCCTCAGGGTTACACTGTATCCCCAGTTCTTTGTGCAGGCCCCGTGCAGGCCTCTGCATAAGCTATTATCTGAGACTGCACACATGCCAGAGTTTGGGTTTAAAGGTTGTCCNCATCAGGGCCTGGGGGGGAGGCTCACAAGCATGAGGACCCTAATTTGATCCCCAGAACCCACCTGAAAATGCCAGGTGTCACAGAAGGTGCTTGTAATGCCACCTTTGGAGAAGCTGAGACAGTGGATCACTAGGGCTTGCTGGCACCAGTCTTGCCTCATTGGTGAGCTCCAGGCCACTGAAGACCCTGTCTCAAAAGGAGATAGATAGCATTCCTAAGGATGACACCTAAGGTTGACCTCTGGCCTACACACACATACACACACACTTATTCATACTCAAACACACATGTGTACACACACATACACACATATGCATACACACTCACACACACACAGGCACATATGTACACACATATTTGTGTACACACACACACACACACACACACACACATACACACACACACACCATCTTACAGTTTCTATTCCAGTGATAAAACACCATTAGCAAAAGCAACTTGAGGAGGAAAGGGTCTATTTCAGCTTATGGCTCTCAGGTCACACTCCATCACTGATGGAAGTCAGGACAGGAACCCAAAGCAGGAACCTGGAGGCAGGAGCTGATGCAGTAACCACGGAGGAACACTGCTCACTGNCTTACTCCTTGTGGCTTGCTCAGCCTGCTTTCTTTTAGCTCCTAGCCTAGGAGTGGAACCACCCACAGTGGCCTGGGTCCTCCCACATTAAAAGAAAATGTAGAACAGATTTGTCTGTAAGCCAATCTTACAGAGGCATTTTCCCCATTGAGAGATCTCCTTCCCAAATGACTATAGCTTGTGCCAAGTGGCCATAAAACTAATACACACACACACACACGTCATATACAAAATCCACATCACAGAACTTAGTGCTTATACAAATGGTCGGCATTAGCACCTGCCCTTACTCAAGGCTCATGTTAATCCCCGCCCATCACTCAGCACCTATGTCCATCAATGTCTCGGAGGCTGTTGCATAGGAGAAACAACGGCCATAGAAAGCCAAAGGATTACACCATGGAACAAAAATCTCATGGAGGCCATGNNATTCAGTGAGGAGATTCAGAGGGGATGTTGGGTCTTTTGTCCCACATAATGCCACAGACAAGGAAGTACCTGGACACTAGGCCAACAAATGACAGAAAAAGAGAAAATTGACAATAGTGAAGTATGAAAAGTCACAGTGAGCTAAACAGAGAATTATCTAGAAAACTTGTGCCTACCCAACTCGATACTTGATTTGCTCTTTGTTTGTTGCAAGTTTGNTGCTGTTTATTTGTTTGTTTTAGTATTTTTTATTCTGTTTTGGTTTGTTTGTTTGGTTGGTTGGTTTGGTTTTTTGAGACAGGGTTCCTCTGTGTAGTCCTGGCTGTCCTGGAACTCACTCTATAGACCAGGCTAGCCTCGAACTCAGAGATCCACATGCCTCTTCCTCCCGAGTGCTGGGATTAAAGGTGTGTGCCACCACCGCCCAGCTTCATTGAAAGTTTTAATATACAGTTATAATCTTATTTCGACACAATATAGGATTCTGTTTTCAAGTTTTTAATTTTTTTTCCCAAAATAAAATCTCAATTGAAGCTTTCTTCACCACTTCCCATGAAACCTGGTCACTGTTTTAAGTGGATTCAAGCACCTATGTCTGACCCAGTTATTGGGGATGGGGGGATAGGGAGCCCTTCTGNAGTCTGTGTTTTAACGCTTGTGAGTTGAGTGAGTGAATGGATGAGCAGGGAACTGTGAGCTGTTGCCGGAATCAGGCACTTTTGTCCGATGGGTTGATTGCTTCTGCGCTGTCCACCACCACACCTCACCTCATATCCTCTGTTCATTCAGTCAATATCTAATGAGCACCCACTGGGTGCTAGCCACTCTCCTGAACACTGTTGAGAAAATAAAAGCTCTGTCTTTGTGGAGTTTATATCATAGTGGGCTTACTGGTCAGTGGCCTCCTCTGCCACACCTTAGTCTCCTAATGTTGTGGCTTTTGCCCCCAACCATCATCATAACTTACAGGCTGGAACATTCATGGCTTCACTAGTCAGGTTTGCTTGCACTGCAGTAATAATAAGCACATGTTCATGCCACATGTCCAAAGCAGGTCACATGTCATCATGGAATGCCATCACTCCTCCACACGTGCTTCCAAGGTTGCTATGGCAGGAAACAGGACACCATTAAGCACACACTGGCTTTCAAAGCCTCCGGTCCAGAAGGGAAAGAGTTCACTTCTGCATAGCTCACAGGCTGAAGCAAGACACACCTCAGGTTTTCAAGGGGTCAGGGGCATGCAGCCTGCCCTGTCTCTATGACAAGGAGAGCCCAGATCTGCTCAGCAGTGTGCAGATGCACTGTAGGTTTAACCACAAGAACATGGAAACCTGTCAGAACACTCACAGGACACAGGGCAGAATGGAGAGATTAACCTGGAAGAGCTGTTTCCGGAATCTTAGCTCCCAATAGCAACCTCAGCCACTGGCTCTCAGCTCTAATCAGCAAAAGAGCCTTCCCTGGGCCAGCAGAGTCAAACTCCCACCCCTTGCAGGTCCAAGCTTAGCAGGGCAGCAGCTTTAACAGAAGACTCAGCCCTCCTTTGCATCCTTTGCATCCCATCTGAGCCCAGGTCCCCTGAAATCACTGGGCTGCTGGCTTTTGTCTCTTGTTTTTCCTCTCTCCTGGCTCTTAGCACTCTAACGTTTATGGATAAGGAAGTGTCTTGAGTACAAATTGCATGAGGTATGAATGAACAGCGGTACTTTGATGACTCACTACTGAATTTGAAAATGTTAATTGGTCACAGGCTAAAAGCTCCCTGGACAACTTTTAATTACATCATTTCTACTCTTTTAAGCCACCAGAGACTTTTCTGAGGTAGCCTGTGTTGAAGAGATCATGCACAAGCCCTTTTAGAGGTCTGAGCTTGGCTACCTTGGCCATGTACCTCCTATGACTCCTAACACAGGAAGAAGCCACCAAAATGCCTTCAAAAGTCAGCCAAAAATCCAGGTGTAGAGGTGCACACCTCCCATCTCAGCACCCAGAATAACGATAAGGCAGGAGGCTGATCGTGAGTTCAAGGCCAGCCTGCATTATATGGCAAACA
>LZPO01075859.1:599665-627394 GCA_001675575.1 Neotoma lepida | reverse complement strand
CCCATTTCCAGCTCAGACCTCCAACTCTAGACCAGAGGCTGTGGCCCTGCTGTACTGTCACTCCTGTTTCAAGAAAGCCTCTCTCTCTCCTCTCACCCAGCTCTGACCCTGTGGCTGGCATATGTGGTACAGCCTGAGAGATCAACGACCCAGGCCACTTCTTACTCCAAATCTAAAAGCCCCTGTAGTCTAGCCCAACACTTCCCATATGTGTGCTAAGAAACCAAAACCCCTATTTCTTAGCCTGTAAATAGCTGTCTAATGCAAGAAATAGAAACTATCAAGTCAGGAAGTGCATCCAAGGACCCTGGGTTAAATAAAGCTAGGAGCTTTCTCTGCTGCNNGAGCTCTCAGAGCCCTCAAAGTGTTAGTTCACATCAAGACGCCAGGGAACGGACTGTGAACTCTTCCAACTGTATTCCCCAATGAGACTATTCTTCTGTGTTTATTTGTGTGTTTGTAGGCGTGTGACCATAGGGGTGGGTGTGTGCACATACAAGTGTGTGTGCCCACATATGGAGGTCAGAGGTCAAGCTCAAGTATTATTCCTCAAGTGCTGTTTGTGTGAGACAGTCTCACCGGCTGGAAGCTCAGTGACTAGGCTAGCTGGCTGGCTGGATGGTGAGTCCTAGGCATCCTCCTGCCTCTGCTTCTCCAGCACCGGGATTTTAAGTGTGGACCACCACACCAAGCTTTTTCATGTGGGTTCTGGGACTCAAACTCAAGTCCTTACATGCTTTCCTGACTGAGCCGTCTTCCCAGAAACACAGTTTTATTTTTAAGGAACAACTCCCAGGCTACTGTTCTCTGAGAANGAGATCTCCTAAATACACTTTGTGAAGTTGGCTTCATACCCTTCTGCCTTCCACTGGCAATGCCTGGGCCTTCAAGGGTCTGTGTAGGGGGAGGGGGCTGGGACATTTCACAGTATGTCAGCAGTTCTATTTACTTGGTAAGATTATTATTCCCATTCTCCAGACAGGGAAACTGAGGCTGAGTTCACATCCTCTCCAGCTAGTGAGGGATGGGGCTGGCGTTCGAATACAGATCCTTCTGGCCCCAAGGCTCATGGTCTTATATTGTTATGCTTGCCTACCTTAGGTTAGTCGAAAGACGACAAAATAGCCATTCCTTCGTTGCTGACAGCCTTGGGAAAAGGGCAGGAACCAACAGGTTCACACTCACCTGATCCTTCCTTGTCCTCCACGAAGGTGCCATGCAGCAAATGGTCAGCTTCCGGAACCTGACCCGGCAGTGGAAGAGGGCATCCGCTAATGTTGGGAGGTCCCAGACCATGCTCAGAGAACAAGCCTCAGCTGCAGGAGACAACAAATTCCAGACCCTAGGTAAATGACATCTCCTGTGCTCAGAAGCCCAGGCATCCCTACGTCCAAGGCCTCAGGGGTCCCTCTCAGAGTCAGCAATCTTGGACTCCTAAGCAAGGAGAGGGCAAGGCCAGGCCTCTCAGGTTTTGGAGGACTACCGTAGGCACAGGGGATTGGTCTAACTCCAGTACACAGCTTTGTACAGAGGCAGGAAGCAGGAAGCAGCAGGCAGGACCTTTCTACAAGGCTTTCCTGCACAGTATCCCCCCTCACCCTCAGCTGCCGGCCCTCCAGCCTCTGGGTTCTCCCTGACACCGAGTTCTGGGAAGCCTAACGAGCAGGAGCACGTGGTGACCAAGAGGCCATTTGATCTGCCTGGGTCCCACCATCTGCTCTTTCCTCGGTTCCTAGCATCTCCCTTTCAGCCTTCACCTGATTGCCTGGTACTTAGGGAACTGTGGCATGACCTTTGTGTGACCTTGAGCCGACTGACAATCTGGCTGNTCTACAACTTTCATCTATGCCTATCTTTCTGGCTCTCCACAGATAGCCTGTGCTCGTCCTAACCCCTTCCCTTGCAACCTTCTACACACAGTGGGACATCCTGCCCTCTGCTGAACATGGGGAGGACACCAGAGGCCACACACTGACCCTAGTTGGCTACCCACACTGTAAGAATGTTTCCTCAGAGGGAAGAGACAGTAAAAGAAATACTATAGAACTGGATGCCCACAGTCACTCTTCAGAATTAAGGACAATGTCTTGGTCTCTTTGTGCCCCAAGCACCAGGGGACTAGCTGAGCCCAGTCATTGAGTTTCTGGAACTTTCCAGACTAACCGTTCCTTCTCTGCGTCTCAGCCCTAGTCAGGCAGAGGCTGCCACGGAAATCTCAAGCCCCTTCCTTCCTATCATGCTTTGTTCAAGCCTCATATCTCCAGCCCTCAACTCTTACTCTACCCCTCATCATTCCCTACAAAAGGCAACAGNGCTGTGCTAAGAGGTCTCCTGTGCTCAGTTCCACCCTCACTACTCAACCCCTCACAAGCCTCTCAAGTGACTTTCTCTTCCTTGGTCAATAGAGGAGAAGTTAGTGACTCACTCAAGGTGACAGTATGTGATGGAATCAAGGCTTGGACTCAGTGTTTGGCGGTGAATCATGACATTAAGTGACACTGCGTTTACCTCCTGGTTGCCTCAGTCATTCAGTCACTCCATCTCTAGTTCACCCTCNTGCTGAGTGCTGTGGCAATGAGCCCCTTCTCATTTGGGGGACCGAGGCTTTGCTGGACGTGTTTGTACACGACCTCTTTTCTATAATTTAAACCTTCCCTTATGTCAGCTTGTCCCATCAGTCTGACTCCAGAAGTGACAATCCCAATAATCAGCATCTTGATACAGCACTGTATCGGTTACTCTTCTATTACTGTGATAAAACACCCTGAGAAGAGCTACTGAGGGAAGAAAGGATTCACTCTGGTTGACAGTTCCAGAGGGACAGAGCCCATCACAGTGACAAAGGCGTGGACAGGAGCAAAGGAAAACACAGTGGTGGGAGCAGGAAGTTGGCTGATCACATTTTCATCCANACACAGGAAGCAAAACAGAAAGAGAACAGGAAGTGGGGCGGGAATACAAAACCTCAAAGCCCACCCTAGTGACATATATCCTCCAGTTAGACTTGACTCCTANAGATTCCATAACCCCCCAAAACTTTCTTGCTAACTGGGGACCTAGTGTTCAAATCCATGAGCCCACGGGGAACACGTCTCATTCAAACCACCACAAGCATGTTTGTGGACTATGATCAGCATGCCTGTTTTACAGGCAGGGAAACTGAGGCTCAAAACCTTCTCATAAGTCGGGGCTATGTACTGGTGCCTCCTGGAAACCTAGAATGAACATCTCAGTGGGCACAGACCTGGGGAGGACACACTGCCGCATCCAGACTCTGACTCCCATCCTGAAGCCCTCCCAGATTTGCCCCAGATTCCCTGTGGGGTCTGTAATTCGAGATTTCACTGAGTACTTAAAGCACTAAGCATTATCTGAATGATGTCTCACTGACTCCTTCCAGTGACACTGTAAGACAGGTACCCTTAGCCCCGATTTACAATGTAAACTGATAACATTACCAAGAGCCCACTGCTTAGTGAGTGGGGGTGTGAGGTCTTTGAGCCCAGCATGGTAGGAAGAAAGGAAGGTTGAAGGGTTCTCAGCCCCCACTGGCCTCCTCTCTTGCAGCCCTGGAAGAAAGCCCTACTTCGACCATCAGTAAACTCCTGTCCCCCAGCCGCGAGAAGCACACTGGTGCGGAAGGTAGGTAGGCAGCTGGGGCCGGCCCTCTTGCTGTGTTGGTGGAATGTGAGAGGTACTAGGGACAGGGAGGTGTCTCGGCACCTACAGAGTGCCCAGAACTTCACTGATGTCTCAGAACAGCCAGCAAGAGACAGAGAGGACTGTCCCCAGTTTAAAAATGAAGATGTTGAGGCTTGGAAGGGGGAAGTAATTTATCCAATGTCACTTATCGAGTTTGGTATAGAGCTGGGCCTAGAGTTGGGCCCCCTAGATTCAGCTGAGAGGCTATTGTCCCATGGCACCCAGCATGGCATCCTCGAGCAGGGTTGTCAACCCAGTGTCTAATCCAGAAATGGTGCGGTTGGTGTAAAACTCTAAGAGTCCCTCAGTCACCTCCCAGAAGATGCCAGGATCTGCCTACAATAACCCTATAGGCTCACCTGCCCCTCACCTATGTCACCCTTGCCCATGCACCTGCCCCACACCTATGTCACCCTTGCCCATGCACCTNCTCCTCACCTATGTCACCCTTGCCAAGGCACCTGCCCCTCACCTATGTCACCCTTGCTGAGGCACCTGGGGTGTAGCTGCTTAGCAATCAGTTCACATCCTAGTACCATGTATACATAGGCAAGCTCCTGCCTATGTTCTGAGTGAGAACCTGTTTCCCTGGGTGGGAGGTGATTCAGTGGACAGGTCCCCTATCAAGTCTCAGTCTGTCATTCTGTGACTCTCCAGGTCCCCCTCACAACCTGTCCACCAGTGCCCCGTCCTCCATTAAGGCCTCCGAGGCTCTCTTTGTAACCAAGTAAGTGGTATTTCCTCTGATAACATGGTGCTTTCTTTCCTTTCCCTGTCAAAGGCAGAGGCAGCCTTGCCTCAATGGTGCTAAAAAGCCTTGCCACCTAAAGATGCCACAGTGTGCCGGGTCTCAAGCTGCCTAAATATCCCCTCCATTTCTAAGGTCTCTTTAAACATAAACGCCCATGGGAAGGCCAACAGTTACTTTTTCCCTTGCTGTGAAAAAAATTACCTAAGCAAAACAACTTACAGAGGGTTTGTCTTGGGCTTATTTGGTTTGAGGGTTGGGAAGGCATGGTGGCAGGAGTGTGAGGTGGCTGGTCACATCACATCTGCAGTAAGGACGCAGAGAGATGGATGCTGGTGCTCAGCTCACTTCCTCCTTCTCGTTCAGTCCAGGACTCCAGTCCATGGGTAGCGCTGCCCGCCTTTGGGGTGGATCTTCCCTCCTCCATTAGCCCAGAGAGTTGTCTCTTCCTTGGTTCTAGATCCTGTCAGGTTGACAGTATGAACTGTCACAACTATCTTAGGAGTCTCCCCATCCCTGGTCNTGGGTGGACACAGTATCCATAGTCAGCCATAGAAAAACACTGACCGTTCATTGCCCTGTTGTGGCTAACAGATGAGTTAAGGATGGACACGCCTCCTTTCTCCAGGCCTCCATTTCTCTGGCTGTCAAGTGAGGAGATTGAGGAACACCATCTGTTGGGTCCTTCTGGCTCTGCCTTACAGCGGCTTCTGGGCAGGCACTAGAGGGCTAGGATGACCAGAGAACCTGTTTCTGTCTACGCAGGTTGAATCTCCATAAGCCAAGGCTGCTAACCCAAGCTGCCAAAGGCTTTCTCAGCAAATCCCTGGCCAAGGCTCCAGAGCCAATTCCAAGCATCCAGAGCTTCGACTACATACCATTGGTGAGCTCCAGACCTCAGATCCCTCCCACCCAATTCAGCCCTTGTCCGTGCCTTCCCCTCTTCAAAGAGAAGGAGCTCTTGTCTCAAGGCTCCTATCTAAAGAAATCCTGAGCTTCCTAGAACCCACCCACCCACCCAAGTAGCCACCAAGGCAGAGAGAACAGTCAGGAGTTCCCATGTGGGGTGTCCGTATCAGCCAGTGCCAGCCTCAAAACGCTTTTCTGCACTCTGCTATCCTTGCCTTAAAAATTTACAGGACTTTGGTACTGTCCTGCAACATCAGCCAGGTGTCTGTTCTCAGTACATAAAAACAAGCCTTGAAATGACTCTCAGGTGAGTAAAAGTCACATCCTAAGGACACGCCCTTGCTCCAAAAGTGGCTCTTTAGGTGGCCCAGTGTGCCATGGTGGGGAGAGAAGCCTGGATCTGCAGCCTGATACTCAGAGTCAAGGAACAAGGCAAGCAGGCCCTGCCACCTCTGAGTGTGCCTGAGCTTGGGGTTCATGGGGTGTGTGAGGGAGAGGCATGGTTTGGGTATATCACCTCATGGCTTCATCCTTCCACACCCAGGTGTGTGCATGGTGTCCTTTGGAATCCCCAAAAGCCCAGGGCAGCTGAGCACTTACACATATAATCAGTCTGCCAATGTTAACTGAGTCAGACTCAATGCAGACCCCAAGGAGATGACGTTGAGTTAGATAAATGTAGTTCCTGGGATGAAGCATCCAGTGGAAGGCAGACGAGGAACTGGGCAATCCCACCCNTTGGAAACAGTGGGAAGTTTTCTTTGGTGGGAAATACAAGTGTGACCCTGAGGCCTGGGGTGGGGGTGGGAGGAGTACCGACAGGATGGAGCACGATTTCCTCAAGAAGGCAGTGCTGAGGTAAGACCTGAATCTTGAGGAGTCATGACCAAAGGCCTAGAGAGGAGACAGCTTGGTATCTGGTGAGGTTGGGGAGTGCAGGGAAGAAAAAAAAAAACGGAGCCAGGTGGTGCAAAGCTTTATAAATCACACGCTGGACTTAGTCTAATAGAAAATCGAGTAAATGGGAAATTGATCTGGGCCTTCAGAGAACGTGTAATCTAGGCTTTGTGGAGGGAGGTCCCTCTGAGTGCAAGACAGACGAACAGATGTGGAAGAGGAAAGGGGGGGCAGGGAACATGTGAGGAGGGAGGCAGTGGACTAGGAGAGTGACCAGTCCCCATGCAGGTATAGGGGTAAGCGGGCTGGAGTCTGCAAGACAGGCCTGAACAATCCCAGTGGCCAAGCAGAGCCTGCTCAGGATAAGAGGCAGGTATGGGGCTGGGAGAGTGAGTGAGTTGGCTTGGGAGTGATTAGCCCACCATGCTGAAGGATAAATAAAATGAGGGCATGCCCAGTTGACTTGGGGTGTCCTGAAAATAGGATATCCTGAATAGAGTGGGCAGGAGATGGATAAACAGACATTTCATGTGGATCTGGATTTCATATGGCCTGGGGCTCCATGTCCTGAGAGGTTTGAGACCCACTGAGATGCCTTCCCTGCCCTACAGGTGTCTCTGCAGCTGGCCTCAGGAGCCTTTCTGCTCGACCAAGCCTTCTGCGAGGCCATCCAAATCCCCATGGAGAAACTCAAGTGGACCTCACCCTTCATGTGCCTCCGAATGTCCCTCGTCACCCACCGGCATGAGTCAAAGAGCCAGAGTCCACAGCACGGCATTGGTCTGTCATCTCCATGCCCACCCTGTGAGGACACCTCCCTAGAGTCCCAAGCTGAAAGCAGCTCAGGCCTGGACCCAAGTGTACTGTTGGAGTGCACAGGAAAGCTGTGGGCCACTGCGGTGGCACTCGCATGGCTGGAACACAGCTCAGCTTCCTACTTCATTGAGTGGGAGCTGGTAGCTGCTAAGGCCAGCTTATGGCTGGAGCAGCAGAAGGTGCCTGAAGGCCGCACACTGAGCACACTCAAGGCCACCGCCCGCCAGCTGTTCGTGCTCCTGCGACACTGGGATGAGAACCTGGAATTCAATATGCTCTGTTACAACCCCAATTACGTGTAGGGNAGAGGGAGTGGGATGGGCCGTTTGGGTTGGTAGGGGAACTTTTTGAAGGCTGTAGACAATATAGTGTTACTAGAAAGAGCCTTGGACTGGCAGTGGTGGGCTTGAATTCAATCCCAACCTTGCTACCACCTACTAACTTTAAGTCAGTCACAGCCCCCTCAGGGCCTTAATTTCCAGTCTGCAAAACAAGAGGGTGAGATAAGGCCATGTACTAGGTCTTTAAATGGAACCAATATTCCTTTCCATTCAGACCTTCAGGCAGCTCCAGGACTTGCTGCTACTGGACCATGGTGAGGGAAACACACACACACACACACACACACACACATACACACACACACATACACACACACACAGAGAGAGAGAGAGAGAGAGAGAGAGAGAGAGAGAGAGAGAGAGAGGAGATATGTTTTCCCTAGAGAAAGACCACGTTGGCATGCACTAGGGAGAACAATGCCCCTCTCCAGTTAAAAGACAGATAAGAAAACCCATCAAAGATAAGCAACCAGAACCACAAGCTTGCTCCAGGCACCAAGAGACCTCCTCTTGTTTATTGCATTGTGGGATAGGTTTGTGTCTCCATGGTAACAGTCCAGGGGCTCCAAATCCTACCAGGAAGCCAACCAAAGAACCATCCCTCCCAAGACTTTGCAAGAGAATCTTCCTAGTAGTTGAGTACTGCATGGTTGGTACTAAGTTTGGCTTCCTATCTAAGAAAATAAGGGCAGGACCGGGGGGAGATAGGTTACCTTCCAGCCAAAATAATAGTTTGTAGCTGCGGTCTGTAGAGCTAGTCTAAAATAGGCAAGCTCACAGGAATCGGTGAAGAGACCAGACTTAAATAATTTACATGTTTTCTGTTGTTGGATAAAGTGACTCCATCTATTTGTA
Organism: Neotoma lepida; assembly: GCA_001675575.1. Taxonomy (NCBI): domain Eukaryota; kingdom Metazoa; phylum Chordata; class Mammalia; order Rodentia; family Cricetidae; genus Neotoma; species Neotoma lepida. The sequence goes on along the minus strand of LZPO01075859.1, from coordinate 619,126 downwards.
TGGAGGGGCTAGAGTACCTCTATCAATGTCAGGCAGAGAGAAAACTTCACTGCAGCAGANTAGNTTTGGCTGCAGTGTGTCTGGAGATGGAAGGGAATAAAAGGGTCTCGAACCTTTAAAGCAGGAGCTGTAGGGGCTCCCCCAGTCCAGGAGCACCATGTGATAACCCTGGGCTGGTGTCCAACTGTCTAGGCACCACCCCTCCCCNCNTCACATTTCCCCAGAAGTGTGTCTGGATCTCACCAAGGACACTAGCCTGGAACCCTAGACAGAATCTGTGGAGCCCGTAAATCCCCTCTTTTTAAGGTCTTAACATCTCATATATGTCTCCAAAAATAGTCCCTAAGATCCCCGATATGAAATTCTACAATGTTTCCTTGTTGGTGAGATAACTCTTCATTTAACTAACCCACGGGTTATGGGCTCTGAGCCAGGTGACAGCTCCATGAAGATTCTAAGGGATATATAGTCTATATCGGGAGCTAGAGGCAGGGATGCTTCCACAGAACACAGCTGAGTGAAGGGACAAGAGACAAGCCCAACAGGATTTGCATGCTCTNCTCCCTGCCCTCATGCCCTGCCTTGCCCCCAGTTCCACACGGCTGCAACTTCCCAGAGGGCCCCTCGCTGTCTGTGAANGACCCTTTTGAAGAGGCAAGTCCCTACTTCACTGAATGCTTCTGCTTCCAATTCACCCTCTGGGGAGAAACAGCTCCTGACCTCAGATGGGGCAGAATGAAATCTTGGGCACTGGCTTAATATCAGTGTTGCCAAGAGGGACAGGGATTTAGATTATCTTGCCTGAGGTCCCAGGGAGATATGAGGAGAGACTTATCAACTCCCTTGCTTCATCAAAACCCCCACTGCTTTCATTACACAGCCAACAGCCCTAGCTTCTCCAGGAAGGTAAGGGCAGTGTCCCTTANCTGGTCATCATGGCAGGAAAAACGGTCATGCTGTGAGTCAGGACGTGGATTTGGATCTCAGTCTTGATGCTCTCTCAATGATAGACTTCCATTCTCTCGGTGTTCTGGAATTTACCTGCTTTTTTTCTGCTAACATTCCCAGATCCCCTCTTGGTAAACATGGATTTACTCTACTTCTGTGTAACTTTGAACATGTTGTGTGTGCACCCCAGGCCTCTCTCTTCCTCTAGCAATGAGCAAATTGGACTGCCTAGCCAGCACCTGCCNGTGAGCTTGATTCCAGAACCTCAGGACCTGGAGAGGACACTGGCCATGGCTTGGAGCAGNCCAGCTCTCACCCAGCATGGAATTAGCACTATGAGATGCCTAGAAAGACATGCCCAGGCATCTGCTGCCAGAGCTCAGCAGGTGTGTTTGACGTATTTGCTGACCTCTGCGGCCCTGGACTCACGTACTAAGGAACAGATCCCTTGCTGTCCGATAACCCAAGGACTGGAGAAGGAAATGTCTGAACAAGAGGCATTTGCAAAAACTGCTCCAGTGGTATTTAGATGACTTGCAGCCTCAGCAACCCACTGCCTGGCTCACCAAGCAGATGGCCAATGGGCTGGACCTTAAGGAAAAGATAAGAGCGCTAGGTAGTGAGCACATGCACAGAAACTAAAGTGGTGTGAAGACCAAGGAGCCTGTGATCTGTGTGAACTTGAATTCATCTCATTTAGTTTGTTGAACCAGCTTTACTTTCAAGGTCATGTCAAAGGAACCTTGATGTCCTCACTGTGTGAAGAAATGTCCACTGAGACTGTCCAGCCAGCCTCTATACTGCCTTTAGTGGTAAAAACATGGGCCAAGAATTGAGGAACCTGCGGGTTGGACCCAATCCAACTACCACTGCTCTGTGTGACTTCTGGCACATTGCTGTCTTCCTCCAAGGCCCTGTTTTACTTTTTTGTAGAATGGTGNGATTCTATTAGATGCACACTTCCAAGCTTGCTGCCCACCTACAAAAAACTTCTGCATGTCAAACACACTGGGGAAAACCCCAGAAAACAGACGTATGCAGGCAAGAAAGATAATTGGTTAATGGCACCACCACTTAATGGTGCCATTACTTTCCGAGGAGGTCACCCAGCATGCAACTCTTTCAAAGGTTCCCAGTTGAAAAAATGCTGGTCTTTGGGCGTTTCCCTGGGTTGGTACTAACATCCAAACAGCCTTATGGAGTGCTTGCTGTATGTAAGGCATGTGAAACACCCCTGTGAGCACACCGGCTGCCACCCCTGTCCCTTTGGAGTTTGGCAAGGAGTATTGGAAGAGCTCCCATGACCCCTCTGGCACTCCTTAGTCCAGGGCTGGGTTTATCTTTACTGACCATTCTCGAGACCCATGGTCTTGCCGAGTGTGAGCATAGCCTCAGCCTAGCATTGTTTAAGTGCTACTGATGCTAAGCTGTAGATCTCTGAGCACTTGGACATTCTTGATGGTATGAGGATAGCTGGCCACAGTTTGGGTCTCCTCTTGCCATGGGCAGATGGTGTCTCTAAGGCTCCTCAGCTGAGGAGCCCAACTCTGGAGCCCGGGGAAGCTCAGCCTCACACTCAGTAACTTGGCTCACACTGCAGCTGTAAATATGTGCCCTTGGTTTCCAGTCAGTGCCCTGCTCGAAGGCAAAACGAGTGTCCGTGGTGCCCTGAGCTGGCATGGTTGCAGCTGATGAGTGGAGCAGCCACTCCCAATACCAACTCTTGGTGATTTTCATTTGCCCTTTGGATGAGTAAAAAAGCAAGGACCCCCCCACGCCAATCCCCTGGCTTGCTGGTTCACTCATCAATAAAGGTTTCTAGAAGTTTCCTCTAAATCCTGCCTGTACCCCCACTGACATCTTTATTTGAGGGCCAAATGCCTCCACCCTGTCCCTTGGCAGGGACTCTTAAAGAAGAGAGCATAGGAAAGGGTCTGCTCCACCTGAGCACAGTGGCCTCCTCCCCAGAGACTATACCCCATTCCCTTGCCTGGCTAGAATCAATCTGACACCTCAGCACTTGTCATTTGGGGTTCTAAGTCCTGCCTCACTTCTGACACACTGTAACATCTCAGAGTAAGCCCAGGCAGAAGTGCATTCTACATCCTTAGTGCCCTGNGGTGGGAGAGGAAGGATGTGAGGCATGTGTCCATTGCCTCAGCACTTGGGAGATGTCTTTTTTTTTCCCATAGCAGGAACTAAGGACAGCAGAGGCAACAAAGAGGCACACCCCTCCATTGTAACATGGCTCTCTCTACAGTGCCACCAAAAATAACATGTGTGGCATTGTGCAGCTGAGTGACCTGATCCACAGAGGTCTGTCCCCAGGCCGTGGACTTGATAACCTGGCTCAGCCAATACTACAGTTCCCTACTGGGGAGTGCCCTGACCTGGTGACTCTAACCTCACACCAGCGCTGCCTCCCTAGGTGACCTAACAATGCCTGTGTGAGATGTCTCTGCTGATGCTGCAATTCTCCCAGACTACTTGGTCCAGTTGTCCTGGGCTTACAGCCGCTTCTAAGGCAAGTGCCAGTCTCCATGCATTCATGTGGTAACGTGGTATAATTTCAACTCTTTGCTCAGGTGGCTTTGGCTCAAGTGGCATGGCTGGTGCTTGTCCCTGTCAGAGCCTCAAGTGCCTATCACACGCTGCCCTGTATTTTTCTCTGCTCCACCCCAATGACCCCACAGTGCCTGGGACACTTCCNGCTTCTTGGAAAATACGTTACCATCTCGCCTAGTGTAGCCAGGCACATTGATGTTTGCAGAAGTCCTAGATGCCAGCTGTCTAATTCCACCGACACTTAGCCATGCCCACCCCGGGATTATGTGTGTGTATCTATTTTCAAAGGAATGGCTGCTTTGCCATGGTGTCTCCTGTCCTCCCTACAGGCTTTTGGCTCATAAAAAGTGTCAATGTGGCAAGATTATCCTTGTGTCTGCTGTTTTTGTTCTCAGAGCCCAAACTACCANGACAGGGACCATTCACTTTAGTGAGCTGCATCTATCTTGTCGAGGGTGCCTCTTATGGTGACCAATGAATGGTCTAGGTTTGCCTGGGGCTGGAAGGTCACCAGGATATTTTAAAACTGGGACAGTCATGGTCAAATGGAAGTGGGTTCGCCAGAAGCAGAGCAGGAGATATGGATAAATTGTATGCACATATGTGGTTTAATTGGGGATCCCAGGAAACACCCTGGGAGAGGCAAGAAGTGGATTGGGATGTTGTGGTGTGTTTTCTGGAAAGACGTACAGAAACGTCTATTCACCCCAGAAAGGGGAAGAAGGGGAAAAAAGATTCTAAGTCCAGCTCAGCAGGCCAATGAGTTTATTGGGGTGACTTAGAGGGACATGGATGACAGAGGGGAAGCTATGCCACCAAGGAGTGCCACCTGCACCAGGAAAGCTCACAGAAAACCTGAACTTCTGAATGCTCCCCAGACAATTAGTTACCTTTTATATAATCTCAGGGAAGCAGGGGGCTTGGGAAGAGCCCCCAAGCCTCCCCACCTCTCNCTCCTGAGGGAGTGTTAACCCACAGATTCCCTAGGGCCGCCCTATGCAGCAGAGGCCTGGGAAACAGCCACTGGTTTCCTGCTATGGAGCCCCCATGATCGCTTCTGCTATGGTTTCAAGACTCCAGCCACATGCAACCCAGAGGAAAAAGCCACCCGACAGATAAATGTGAAGGGTCACTAGGGAATGTCGCTGCTCAGGTTACTATCATGGCCATGGTCCCTCATTCTAACCAGGAATTCTGGGAGCCAGAGTGATAAAAACCTCAAGTTTGCTATGACCAACTGTATGCCCTTGAACTGTAAGCCAAAAAGAAACACCCCCCCCCACATTGCTTCTTGTCAGGTATTTTGGTCACAGCAACAGGAAACATGATCGACACAAGCCCTTTGCAGATTATAGGGGAAATGGTTGCCTGAAATAGGAATTGCCGTGAGCCCCAAAACATCGCTACNAGGCACNACCAGTCCCTGCAGATAGAGTGGGANGCCAGCAGGCTGGGCTAAAGCAGTTACTAACACCCTGCTGGCCAGCAGAGAGCTAGCTTTCAGTGCCATCAACAAGCCCTGTCACTGTCCCACCTCCACTTGAGGCCCCTGTGACACCACTTCTGCCTTGGTACTTGGTATTTCATCCTCTGGGCCCTCCTGGATAGCAGTAAGGATCCCCCAGCCCCTTGGGACTCCTGGGCTATCTCCAGGAACTCTGTAAGACAGGAAGTGACTGCACTCCAGATTCTGGGCCTGCTGTATTCCCTCTCCTGAGACAGCCTGTTCCCTGCAGGGCACTGTTGCCCCTGTTACTCCACAGCCTGAGCTGCCCTGGGCTCTCAGTTCACCCTCATCCTGGTCTGCCAAGTGGACTCCAGCCCTGTTTTTCCAACCTCCATCATTCTGCTGGAAGCCCCAACTGCACTTACTCCCCAACTGTGACCCTCTCCTGGGAGTACTCAGCCCACCCACACCCAAAGTCCAGCTGGCCCAGATCTAGGGCCTTGGAAGAAGAAAGGGCCACACATCTNCTATTGCACAATGAACCCTGAGTCATCTTAGTGACGTGATGGAAAGGAGTCCTTTCCTATCCCAGATACCTGCACTGTTGGCCAGACCCCGCTCTTAAACCCAGTTCAGAGGACAGTATTTACTATGACTTTCTCAGCCATCCTAAGACAAACTGGTCCCAGAAAGGCCTCAGACCTTCCAGAGAGCAGATATGCGACCTTGCAGCTGTTGGCCTATTCCCTGTGTACCCAGNACCGGTGCCTTCAGAACCTGGGGCTCCATAGCAGGAAACCAGTGGCTGTTTCCCAGGCCTCTGCTGCATTCAAGTNGGCAGCAGCATCCTGACATCCAGCAGAGAGCGCTGTGGGTGTGCACTGCCTTCCCAGACCAGGGCTGTGTACNGGTCTGGATGTGGGGATTGAGAAGCAAGCACAGGGATGGAGGCCTGCAACCCAAGCTGCTCCTGCCAANTGTCTTTCCACACTGCTAAAAACAAGCACTTCATAGCAGCCCAGAAGCCCCCTGACAGGCCGTATGTACTCAGCTGTGAGTTCAGACCCCAGGCTGCCTCACCTATGCCTGGAAAGGACAAAGTGGCCATGTGGTACTTGCCAGCTTGGTCCACTCCTCTTTCTTTCCTCCACCATATTTGCACCACTCCCCACAGCCTTATGCAATGCCTGTTTCTTTCAGATGAGCTNCCCAGATGTCCTCTCAATAGCAACTTCATATTTTCTTGGGGATGGGAGGGGNAGGGTCTGTCTCCTCCTTCGGACTGGGAGCTTCCAGCCGTTTATATTCAGGGAAATCCTTCAATACCAGGGTACCTGCCCAGTGCTGTNTACTAGCCTGCTCTCATCAGATTAGAGGTCTTCCAAGGGCAGGGCTTTTATGTCCTCCATCAGACAGGGGGTTTCTCAAATAGAGCTCTCTGTCTCCTCCATCAGACTGTACATCCTTCAAGGCAGAGCTTCTGTAGCTCCCATAGCACCTGTTTAAGCACTGTCCACAAGCAGTGATCAGTTTGAGGACAGCCTCTTTGTCATTCACTCAAGAAGGGATCTGAGATGACCCAAGTCCCATGAGCTTTGCATACTGAATATAAGGATTAGACATACAAAACATTACCAGGGTAGGGAGAGAAATCCCTGCCTGCATTGTCATGCTAAACTATCACAGCAAAGCACCACTCATGAGAGTTTAACAAGGCAGCTACCGTCCCACAGCTCTGGAGCCCCCTAAGTCCAAGATCACAGCTCCATTCTTCACACAGCATTCTCCACAACAGTTCCTATCCCAGCTCCTCCCTTTTTATAGACACTNAGTCAGGGCCCACCCAGATGACCTCACTTAGCTAAATTGCCTTTTTTCTAAAATTTACTATTATTATTATCATTATTATTATTATTATTATTATTATTATTATTATTATTATTATTTATAATACATTGTGTGCGTACACATGCTTGTGTGCACACATGACAAGAGAACATGCACACACCATCGCACGGGTTCCAGGGATGAAATTTAGATCATCCGGCTTGCAGAGCAAGCACTTTTATCCACTGAGTTCTCTTGCTGGCCCTAAATTATCACTTTAAGAACCCTCTCAGGGCTGAGGAGATAGCTCTGTCATTAAAGTGCTTCTTGCAGAAACAGGAGAACCGGAGTTTCCATCCCCAGAACCCACATGAGTGCTGAGTGGACATGGTGCCCTCCAGCCTCCAAGTGTGGAGACAGAGGGTTCCCGGAGCCAGCTGGCTAGGAAGGTTATTAACAAGGGCGATCAGACTGGCTTTGCCTGAGGGAAACTTACTCAGTGAGGAAGGTGGGAGAGCGATTGAGGAGAATTCCTGGCGTGCACACATGCACATGCACACACTCGTGTACATGTGCACCCATACATATGCTAACATACATACATACATACATACATACATACATACATACCACATACATACACCAAACAAAATGGAAATAAAAAAAAGATCGTATCTCCATATCAGGTCTCATTCTGGAAGTTAGAATTTCAGTGTAGGAACTGAGAGCAACACTGAACCTGTCCACTGTCTCCATGGGGCTGATGTCCTAGGAAAGAGAGACAGACAAGCAACACAAAATCAAGTATATATACCGACATGTCCTGGTGAGGTTTTGGGTTTTGTTGTTGTTGTTGTTTGAGTTTTTGTGTTTGTTTGTTTGTTTGTGTTTGTCAAGTTGACACAAGCAAGTGTCATCTGAGAGGAGGAAATGTCCCATCAGACTGGTCTATAGGCAACCTTGTAGGGCATTTTCTTGATCACTAATAGCGTGGAAGGACCCAGACCACCATGGGAAGGGCCACCCCAGGCAGATGGCCCTTGGATAGTATAAGAAAGCAAACCAAGCAAGCCATGGGGGCGAGACCACAGGCAGAGTCCCTCCACGATCTCTGCTTCAGTGTTTGACTTCAGATTTCTGCCTTGAGTTCCTGCTCTGGCTTCCCCTAATGACAGACTGTAAGCTATAAGCCNAATAAACCCTCTCCTCCCCAAGCTGCTTTCGGCCACGGTGCTTGTCCCAGCAACAGAAAGCTAACTAGAACACAGGGCAAAGGCTGGAGGACAGATCGGCAAAGCGACGTTAGAGAGAGACAGGGTGGCAGAGTGCTAACTGAGGCAGAGCTGCTTGGTGACCAAGTGCAAGGCCAACCCAGTCATCTTTCCTTCAGTTAAAAAACAAAACAATAATCAAGCTATCATTGGAGGGACCGTAAATGTGAGGAGGGCAGGTGTGGCCCCACACTCATCGCCTTTGCTCCTCATGACTCTAGGAAACATCATCTGGTATTATACACAAGGACTCTGAAGTTCAAAGACATCGTGTATTCCAGGGTCATCCAGCTAAAAATCTATGTGGGAAGGATTCAAACCCAGATCTGCCCATCCCTGGATCATGTACTTCAAGGCATGCGCTCCACACCTCCTATGTCTGAGCACTCCTCGGCTCAGCTAAATGGGCCTAGGTGGCTGGGATTTTAGGAAGGAGGCCTTTTGACTAAGCTTTTTGCTTTCTCCCAACTTTAGTGAAAAGAAATCCGTTCCTGGTCAGCTACCAGGACTGCAGGCTCAGTCTCAAGTGGCCTGAGTTCTGCTCCCTACACTGTCCCTAGAAGACAAAAGAACCCATCCCTTCCTCTTCCCCCACAGGGAGGGGACCAGGAGGTTCAGAACAGGAGAATCAGTGGCAGGTCTTCCTCTTTGCCCTAGTCATCACACACTGCTCCCTGGAGCCTAGTGCTCTCTCCCATTGCTGCCCCAAGCCAAGGAAGCAGCAGCTAGGCCCTGGCTTGGGGAACTCAGAACCTAGCTGCTCCCACTGTGGGCAGCCTTAAGCTGTCAGAAATGGAGACGATGTGTAGAGACCTCCAGGTGTCCACACCACTGCATTTTACAGCTGAAGACACTGAAGCCCCAGGAAGGAAGGGGCCTGGACCAAAGCTATTCAGATCCCCCCAAACAACTACCAAAGATACCCTCTGGAGACACTGTTAGATAGTCATGGGGGATATGCATGCACACATGAGGGCTAGAGGTGGGGTGTTTCAGAGGAGCCATGGCAGAAGCTAGATGCTCAGGTGGGAAGATTTGGGGGAATCAAGAGCTGGAAATCAGTGAAAGAAAGGCTGGGGCACACAGACATATCTTGTCAGGCCCCCATTTTGTGGAAAGCCTCCCCCTGGTACTGTAACAGACACTTAGAGATTGGTTTAGTAAAAAGCATTGACTCCTCCCTTGGGCCCACAAGAAACAGCAATGTCTTCCAAGCTTGACAGCCCACCCCTAAGATGAGAGTGGTTGTCTGTGATGGAGAGGCTGCACCCTGGAGCAGATCACCTTGTAAACTAAACACACAGCCTCTTGATAACAGTCATGCAACAACTTCTCATCAAACCTCCTCATAGGTCTGGAACTGGAAGAGTATGGGTAAGACCACGCCTTGACCATGACCACTTAATTGTGCATACCTCTCACCCTTGCCCCAATTCTTCCTCTGTCTAAACCTAGAGTTCTCATCAGTGCCCTGTTGGTGAACTCGGGGCCACTGGATATCCTTTACCTGCCCCTCTTCTCAATACGCATTGATTAAATCTCTCTGCTTCTCACCATTTCTTGTTTCTTTATAGTGTGCTGTGCTGAGCCCTGCCTGTTGGAGCTGCTGGAACCAGGGCTTTGGCCCTGAAACTCTACTTACAAAACTGCAGTAAGAGGTGAGCAGTGCGGTCCTTACCTGTCAATGATCATTGGATGAAAGTATGAGGCATTTCAGGTGCACAGACTACATGTCTCTCTCTGAGCCTCAGTTTCCCCATTTTTTTTAAAGAAGATGGACTTGAGCCCTTCCTCCAACTTGAGGCTCTGAGTTCAATACCTTAATTCCAGACTCTTGAACTTTCAATGAAAAGGTGGTGAGTACAGTCTCCACCTCACCCTTTCCTAGGTTGTGTCACCTTTCCTGAAGACAGGCCTCTCCCTTTGGACCAAAGTCCCCAGCTTTAAGGATCCAGGGATGAAGAATTGAGCTCTGAGGAGCCAGGTCATGGAAACCAAGAATGCTCCATCCCAGAAAGCTCCNTTACTTTTGGGAGTCATCACCTTAGGCAAGGGACTGAATGAAATTCAACCACTGCCCATCAGGCTTGGCTCTGGGACAGAAGAACACAAGGACTTCCAGGCCAGCCCGCCAACCAGCATCTGACTCTCTAGCCTGACAGGTCCTTTACAGGGCTTCAGTTGGCCCATCTTAAAAATCACATCTTTGGCCAGAACTTGGCCTGGGATGGCTGAGAGGATGTCCCAGAGGCCCTGCACAGCTGTTCTTCAATTAGTCTGTATGGGGGGGGGGCATGGTTCTCTGGGTGTTATTAATATACAGTTCCCAGTTCAGGGAGGGACTTTGGGGTAAAGCTGACAAGGCCTGGAAACCAAGAGACACCTTAATCCACAGGCCCAGTAATACAATTAAATGGATAGATATTCCCAGGTTAGGCCCTCTTCCTACCCAGGTATGCAACTGCCAGGAGACAGGTGGCCCTGGGACACATGAGGGCCTCCACCGGGGGTGAACAAGATCTGGGCAGGAGCCAGTCTATGCAGGCCACTCACTCCAGTCTCCACTGACTCCATTTGTCCATTGATGTCCCTTTCCATCTGCTTCTCTCTCCCAGTTGGCTACCCACCCCTGCCCTGTCGCCTCTCTCTCTAGAGAAGTGGTTCTCAACCTGTGGGTCTTGACCCCTTGAGTCACCTAAGACCATTGGAAAACATGGATATTTACCAGTGGCAAAATTACAGTTATGAAGTAGCAAGGAAAATAATTTTATGGTGTGTGTGTGGGGGGGGTCACCACAATATGAGGAATTGCATTAAAGGATGGTGCCATTAGGAAGATTGAGAACCACTGATATATAGTAAGCTAGAGTTTCCTTTTTAGTCTCATCCTCCTCCTCCTCCTGTCCCCACTCGGGTGTGCGCACTCCCTTTGGAACCCAGAGAATCCACAGCTGTCTTTAACCCAAAATCCTGCCAATTAAATAGTTCCTTCCGGCTCCAGTGGCGGCTGCTGACGTCGGAAAAAACGAATGCAGAGGCCGCCGCCTACGCGGGTGGAGCAGGGAGAGGCAGCCGCCTGCTCCCCGGAATGCGGGATGCGTTGCTGTCCCTCTGTCCGCCCACATGGGAGCCTGCTGAGACCCAAATACTGCTGGTCTGAACCTTATTCCCTCCGGCTTTGTGCTGATGAAGGAGGGGCACTCCACACCCCACAAGACCTCCCAGTGTCACCCCCAAAGTCCTGAGGTCCCCAGCCCTGGTTCCCTGACACTTCTTCCTGACTCCCTAATTCCCCCAACCCTACAAGGGTACCAATCTGTTTCTTTGATCCACTTCTTGATTCTTAGGTCCTCCACCTTTACTGGACCCCACCCTGACTCTTCATGCCACCCCTGATCCCAAAGTCCCCTATAGGATCTAGACCCCACCCCAGGCCCCTCTCTCAAGACTGCAGCTGTGCCCGAGACATGAGCACTAGCTTCGAGACTCCCACCCAGCGCTGCNGCGGTCCCCATCCTATAGGCTGCACCCTCTCCACCCAGACTTCGCACTCTGAGCGCCTCTGTACTCCTGTCCCTCAAGGTCCCCATGCTCTGTCCTCGGCTTCCCTGCTTGGAGCAACGCTGGCTCTGCAGCCAGGAAGATGTCGCTGTGGGAACCAGAAGGAGGCATATTAAAAGCAATTAGCCTGCACACAGTTGGCAGCGATACCTAAATAAATAATAGTCAGAAAGGCATGTAAATAAATATTAGAGCGCATTATGCGGGTAGGAGGCGCGGTGAGGCAAGGGGACCCGAAAGCCGGTGGCAACGCCTCCACCTCTGGAGACTGGCACAGGCCTGTGACTGCCAGGGATACCTGGAAATCTGAGACCTTGGAAGCTTGGGACCTAAGGCTAGTTGCTGAGCAGAGACAGAGTGAAACCATGGGAGAAAAGCAGGAAGAGATAAAAAAGAAGAAAAACAAAAAACAAAAAACGGAATGAGTCAGGTGTAATGGTGCACGCCTTTAATCTCAGCATTCAGGAGGCAGAGGCAGGAGGATCTCTGTGAGTCTGAGGCCAGCCTGTTTTACATAGTAAGTTCCAGGACAGCCAAAGCTACTTAGTGAGACCCTTCCCCAAAACAAACAAACGAACAAGACAAAACAAAACTGGAATGAACTGGTGCAAGGGAGTGTGGAAGGAAAGCCTGGAGGAGAAAAGGATCAGTGACTCTTATNGGCTAGCCTGGGCATCTGCCTCCTCCCTCCCTCCTGAGTCTCCTCCTTGGTCTACACTGACATCTGCCCAGTCTCCTCACAAGGAGGCTTAGGGCTCAGCCTTTGAGGCTCTTGGCTGCTGTCATGTCTTGTACAAGGGATAGCCATCAAAGACTTCCTGCTTTAAATGCCATGGCTTGAGGACATCCCATGTATCCCTCCAGCCAGATCTGGCTCCTCTGACCTGTGGAGGAACACCTTCCTTGGGACCTAAGGTTTTATCCTGCAAGGCATGAACAGCTCCTGTCCCAACACACCCCACCCAGGTCTTCTGGTTCAGTAAATGGGCAGCTTCCCTTTCTATCCTTGAGACCAAAACCTTAGATCATTCTTGATGCCTCCCCTCTTACCTAGCCTGTAGCCCATCAGATAACCTAGCCGTCTCTGCCTTGGAGAATCTCCCCCACTCCNCTGTTGCCTGGTGTTAGTGAAGCCCTTTCATTTACAACAGTTCTTTCTTGAGCTCCCTGCTCCCATCTTGACCTCTCACTGGCTCTCCGTGGAGCTATAAAATCAAGGGGCCAGGGGACCAGACCTCCACTCAACAGGTTAGTGCAATGAAAAAGCTACTGTCCTTAAAATGGCCTGACAGGCCCTAGAAATCTACCCCCACCTCCCTCCAGCCCTGACCTCACTCCCCTGCTCCAGCCCCGCTAGCCTCCTCCCTGTTCCTCAACCATGCCAAACCTGTTCCCACACTAGCACTCCAGCACTGGGTGTTCCCTCTCTCTGGAACATTCCCCAGATGGCATAAAGTGTAGCCCCATTTTGCAAATTTGAAGGAAAGAGAGGAAGAATGGAGTTTGGAGGGAGGGGGATGATAAGAGACTCCCAGGTGGGAGGGAACAGCATTGGGCAAAGGCCAGGTGGCATGGGCACGTGCCCAGTGTGAGCAGGGCTGGGAAGGATGCTCACTGGGTGGAGCTAGAGATAACTCTGAGGCTGAGGTGTGTGAGCCATCCCTTCATCAGCCTGGTACCTGGGCTGCAGAGGGCTAGATTGGAGATTTGAAATGAAGCATCTCTACCAATGCATCCTCCAACCCTGGGTCATGGAGCCCGAACTCCACCTCAGGCCCCAGCTGGGAGTTNGACCCTGGTGCTGCCGGCAGCACTGCATGGGTAGGCCCCTGGTAACAGCCACAGTAATTACTGGTTGTGTGTGATTAGGGGATAATTATGCTTAATAAGTCCAAAAGTAATTACTAGGCAGGCTGCCTGCTGCTTTGGAAAACAGAGGCCCCCAGTGAGCTGGTGCCAGGGCATGGAGAGGGGGAAGAATGGGCATTGTTGGACACCCAGGTGCTGGCCCATTTCTCCTACAGATGCCCGCATCCTCTAAGCAACATCTTCACCAGGGACTTGCTCACCTCTAGAGACAGGGAGCTCACTGTCCCACGGACAGCTCCTCCCACCACTGGAAGTCTATGGTCCAATTCTGCATATCATCTGCCTATGCCCACCTTCTTGTGACCCCTCTGCTTCCTCACTCAGACAGCTTAGCATGGGAAGGGACACAGCCCTGAAGCATAGTCATTACTGATAGCACCATGATTGTCTTACAGAATTGGAATTCCTTATTAGTCCCACTGCATGATAGAGAAACTGAGGCCCATGCTGGTCCAGGATCCCTGCATCGGGTACCAGAGAGAGACTCAAACATAGACACCTTCTCCAGCCCTGGGATAGTTTCCTCTTCTCCGTACTGAGCTTCCCTTTAGCAGCCCTTGGGGAAGGTGCCATAAGTAGGGCAGTGAGAAATACCCGTTTCTGGTCACTCTGCCCCTGCCCTCCCTCTACTTCAGACACCTGCCTTCAGCTCATGCTCAGAATTCAGTTTTCCTTCTCATCCAATGCAGTGAAAGTTGGCAGGACTCCAAGAATATCATGTAGAAGTTCACTTCTATGATTATAGTCAGCTATGATGGTTCATAGGTTAACATTTTGTGTCATTTTTCCTATTTGATGTCTGAGGCTCTAGGCAGCCTAAGTTCATAGCTGTGGTAGGGAGCAGAGTCAATACTTCATAATAACCTACAACCAAGCCTGAGTTTCTATGCCCTGAGCCCCCTAGAACCCACCCTAACCCCTTTCTTAGGCACTCTTGTCTCTCCATATCTTTTCTTATGCATCAACCTTTTGGGGGCATGGATAGTGCTGTCTTTACTGTATGTGATAGCTGGGGTGCAGGAAGTAGAAATGACTCTCTAAGCTCACAGGGAATCCTAGTTACATTTCTATTACTGTGAACAGATACCACAACTAAGGCAACTTATAAAAGAAAGGATTTAATTTGGAGTTTGTTTACAAATTTCAGAGGCTGGGTCCATGTCTATCATAGTGGGAACATGACAGCAGGCAAACAGGCATGGTGCTGGAGCAGTAGCTGAGAGCTTACATCTGATCCAAAAGTTGGAGTCAGGAAGAGAAAGACTGGGCCTGATGTGGGCTTTTAAATTTTCAAAGCCCATACCCAGTGGCACACTTCCTCNAAAAAGGCCACACCTTCTAACCCTTCTCCAAACAGTTCCACCAATTAGAGACAAAATGTTCAAATATAAAACTATGGGGGACCAGTCTCATTCAACCCACCACACAGGATTATCAAAAGACAGAGCCAGAATTTGAACCCAGGTCTGGTTCCAAAGCTTGTACTTATAACCACATCTCTATACTTCCTCAGGACCTCAAAGGTACCCACTCTGGGATATCAGATAACAGGATGAGACAGGACCCAAGAGTGGAATCCACTGTTCTCCACAGCATTAGAGATGGAAGANTCCTCCCAAGCTATTGAAGCNTGCTGGCCCCACCCTGTGGCATCCTTCTTGGTAGACAGCTCAGCACAGCTCTTTCTCCACAAAAGAGAATTTCCCCCAGTATCCCCTGGGAAAGAAGAGTCTATGGTCAATACCAACCTAGCACCTTCTTGTGCCATTGTGAGGCAGTGCACTGTGGGGACAGTGAACACATGAGAAAAACTAGGACATTCCAGCTCCCAATCACTAAGCCTGGAGGCCAAGAAGAGGGGTGGAGCAGGAATTGCCTCACTTAGCTTCTGGGGACCACTCTCACAGGACCAGGAGCTCCCATCATATAAATAAGTTGCTGCTACTGTAAAACTAGGGGAACAGCCTGTAAATCTGTGCTTTCAGCCATTCATATGAANTAAATAACCCTAGCAAACAGCNATCCATGGGAGACGTGGCGTAGAGCTGGGAGGTACAAATACCCATTTAGGGTTCTAAACCACTGCCTCCAAAAGATTCTTCAACATCCNGAGACAGGCGCTGAACCCGAGGATTCTGGTTCATGTGGGGAGCTGTGAAGTCTGGGAGGCATAGTATTAAGCCCCCCGCTCCTGAGGATTCCATAACAGCTGTTCCAGTCAGAGCTGGAGTTGGAGACCACTGNTCAGATAANCATGGCGTTTCAGCACCATGGACAGAGAGGAGGCCTTGGCTATAGGGGCAAACCATCACTCTGGCAATGCAGGGGCCTCTGTAAACAAACCAAAATAGGACGGGAGAAACAGATCAGTTGGTACAGTGCTTGCCTACCACACACAAGAGGTCCCGGATCTGANACCCTGGACATGGTGACACACATCCGTAATTCTAGTACTTGAGAGGTAGAAACAGGAGAATCAGGAGTTCAAAGTCACCCTCAGCTGTACAATACACTGGAGGTCAGCCTGGGTTACAAGAGACCCTGTCTCAGAAAAATATAATTAAATTCTTTAGAAAGTAAACCAACAGTCAGGGAGACATGGGGACTTCTCACATCCCTCTCTGGTGTGCAGAAAAACAGACATGAGCTAGGTAATTGCTCAGGCCCAAGTCTCAAAGAAGGGAGGAAAAGTTTCGTTTATTTGATAACATAGGAGAAAAAAGTGATTTAGGTGGGCTAGCCTCGGCCTGGAAATCCTACAGAACACTCCTGAGTCTCCCTCCAGGTGACAGTGTAGTCTTGGGAACATCATTCCCATTTCCCTTCTCTGGGCCTGGCCATGACATTTCGGGGGGCCCTGTGGTCAGTGATGGGAAAGCTGGCACACAGCGTGCTCGGTCCCAGATCTCTCAAGTGACTAAAGCCACTTTTTCCATCTACCTCACTCATCGGGATCTTGAACAAATGAGTCATCTCAGACCAGCGCTTCTCAAACTGTGATCTCCACAACAGGAGCGCCCCAAGACAGGTGTTTCATGCACGCAAAGAAAAAAAAGGCAAACTGCAGCCAAAATAAGTCTTGAGATTATGGAGGTAAATGAAGTCACACGGGCCTTTTGCCCGTAGAACTTCTGGGCCCTCTGACGTGCTGCTATCATGTGTTTATTATTCCTGAGACATGAGCAGGAAGTATTCAGTGTTCCCAATCTTCCTCCCATGGAACAATTATAGGAATAAATAACATGTAGTGAATTTCCCTTAAGGGCCAGGCACTGTCACTCTCCTAGGAAGAGGGTACTACCACTTTTCCCATTTTGCAGAGAGGAAAACTGAGGTTCAGAACAACAAAGGACTTGCCCAAACTCACACATTCAGTGTACTACAAAGCAGAGATATGAACCCAGGTGGGCAGGCTCCAGNGTCTGTACTTCCTACAGCTTGGCTCCACTGTCTGTCCTGACTCCAGGACTTGAAGAATAGTAGCCAATGTGGGAAGTATTGGCCTAAATGCATGTCTGCTGAGCTCTGGGTATTTTGAGCAATGGATTTTTTTTCTTTTCCTGTAATTTTCCTTTGGGTTGATGTTTAGATTATGGGCAAATGGAGGCAGGCCCAGATGGTGGCTGGGAGGCAGAAGGAGCCCTGTGGGCTTTTGAACTAATTAATTAATTTTAATTAAGATTGGCTTTGCAGCACATGACACGGAGAACTGCTATGCTTCTGGTCAGCTGATGGGGGTGAGAGAAAGGAGAGGAGAGAGAGAGGCCACAGGAAGGGTGAAAAGAAGGAGGGGAAATAAAGGGATGGAGGAGAAGATAGGACAGATGTGGGTGGGAAGGAAGGGGTTGGAGTATAAAGAGACAAAGACAGAAAATGCAAAAGAGAAAAAGAGAGACTAGACATTGCTGATTCACAGAGCCCTCTCTAAAGAGGAAGAGAGACAAATGAAGACAGCGACCCCTAGGATCCTGGACTCAGGGCACTTCCTGTCCCAGCTTTGTTTTCTCACCAAGAGCAGCTGAAGGATGTCCTTCATGGCAACAGGTGAGACCCTGTTAGCACAGGGCTCTTCCGGGGTGTCCGGGGCTGGTTCTGAGACCGGCCCTGCCTGCAAGCACAGGACTCTTAGCCCTTCCCTCCCTTGATCCCCCATTCTGGCCCAGCTCCTTGCCAGGAACTTCTCTGTGCTGTTTGCTGGGAACCAACCTGCTCCTGTCACCCACCACTTACAGCCTCCACTCTCCTGTTCTCTGCTTGGAACTTCAAAGAAGCCTGACACAATTTCTCTGCAGCCGTTCCTCGCCTGTCAGGTGGCTCAGTCTGCACAGGACTCAGCTCTGCCTCATATCTTCGACTTTAAAAAAAAAAAAAATAACCGCCAGATCCTGCCTCTCTTCATATGGGAGCATAGGCACGGAGACAGAACTGAGTGTCACTGGTGACAGTTCAAGCACTAGGCTGAGCCTCAGGGCTTCCTTAAGGGCATCTGGATAATATGATCCCAATGTCCTAAACCCAGTGGACTCCAGCCCCATCCAAGTCAGCCTGCACCCTCACTGTAGGCCTCTCTAGCCCCTCTAGGAGGAAATTTGGGATGATGTTGCCATGGCAACTGTGGTACCAGAAATTGCTGTTCATTATGCTCAGGGGACAGAATTATATGACCTGGAATCAAAAACATGCAAAGCAACTGACATTATGGAAAGAGTGAAGTTGCTCTCAAAACAGAGGGACTCAGAAAAAGACCCCCCTAGCACACACACACACACACACACACACACACACACACATACACCACATACACATACACACACATACACACACACCACACACACACACATACACATACACATACACACACACCACACACACATACCACACACACACACACACACACCTTTGCTGGGCCTTAGCAGGTCTTCCATGTTAAATGGCACACGTGCTGAGTTTGGGGGAACCTGACTGTCAGGCATGATCTTAGAGTCAGCAATGCCTCCGGAAGCACAGAAGCAAGCTGAGAGCATGAGAGGCTCTCAGGAACTACCACCCTTCTAAGCATGGGGTGGGGGTCAACAGGGAACCTCAGAAACTCTGGCTTAGATCATGACCCTTTGCCAGAAGCCAGGAACATCGGCTAGCCTCCTATGAAGACTGTCATCCTCTGTGGGGTGCACTGGCAGGACCCCAAGCCATCTTGCCACCTGCCCACTCCTCAATCCAGCCCTGGTCTGACCCAGCCTCTATCTATGTCCAGGAATCCCAAAAGTATAGAAAAATCAAATCTGGACACAAAAGTTCATCTGGGGAAAAAAAAATGCATGACTTAGACATTTTTTCCTCCTTGAACTCTACTTTCCACCATTTAAGTTTTTTATATTTGTGTGTGTTTGGGTGCTTTGCTACATGTATGNCTGTGAACCACATGTGTGCCTAGTACCTGTGGAGGCCAGAAGAAGGCATTGGATCTCCTCAGAACTGTAATTACAGATGTGTGTGAGCCACCATGTGGGTGCTGGGAACCAAACTTGGGTCCTCTGGAAGAGCAGCGGGTGCTCTTAACCACTGAGCCATCTCCTACTCCCACTTNACATTTTAAGACAGCGTGTATTACATTTTACAATAGTCAGTAAGGCCTACACAGAAGGATAGAAGGCCCCGACAGGCCACAGAGAGGGATGATCTGATGTCCAGGTTCGAATCTTGACTTTCCTTCCCCAGCCATGGACTTTAGAATTTTCTCTACCTTCCTGTCCTGTGCTGTTCTCATATGGAGGTGGTATTGATGTCTACAGCAGAAGGCTAGAGCGAGAATGGAATGAGTCAGGGTCCCAGAGTACTCAGCATGGGGCCTGACACACAATAGGTACTCAGCATGGGCCGTGACACACAGTAGGTACTCAGCATGGGGCCTGACACACAGTAGGTACTCAGCATGGGGCCTGACACATAGTAAGAATGTAGTTGGAAAAAAAA
>LZPO01075859.1:583650-597635 GCA_001675575.1 Neotoma lepida | reverse complement strand
CCTCCTCCCGTCATCCCCCACCACTTCTCCCTCTCTTCTCTGGGTTAGCTAATTGGTTGGTAAAGTAATGATTGAATGACTGATTGATTGATTGATTGATTGATTCTCAACAGATTTCTAGACAGATGATTGATTGATTGATTCTCAACAGATTTCTAGACAGATGATTGATTGATTGATTCTCAACAGATTTCTAGGCAGATTGATTCTCAACAGACTTCTAGGCAGTCTATAGAACAGGTAAAATTCAAGCTCAACTAGGATCCAATCTGTGTTTAGGGGTGGCCAGACTCAGCCCAGGAACTGATAGTAACAGCCCCAAGTTAGAAGAGGGAGCAATGAACCAGCCCAGGATGNTGTCTTCCAAGAGATATGCTGACCACACTGAGACAGACTAGAAGCAATGCATTCCTTGTATGTTTCCAGACNTGCCTGAAGGGCAGAACCCTAACCCCATGCCGCCATTCCCACTGGTTTCTGGCTTCCCAAGGAAATGAGGAAGTCAGCAGGTGACAGCTGGACTTACCTCTACAGTCATTCACCAGGTGACAGTTGGGTACCTCCTATCCTGTGACAGGCCAGGTGCTCAGAGCTGGGTACACATAAGAGGGAAGAATGGACCCAGGATTTGCCCCTACAGAGCTCCTTTTGACAAGATCCTAACCCAAGACAAATCTCAACACATATTCTACATCCCCTGCTTGTGGCCTGCCTCCGCCCTGCTGTTCCTAGAGCCCTATGCCCAGCTGCAGGACTCATCTGGTTCTGTGAATGCCCTGCCTCCAAGTCATCAGGCATTTTCCATGCACCTCTGTTCCATCCACTGAGAACTCACCACCTTCCCAATGTGTTTGGGTTCAAGCCCTCAGCTAACGATTTACTAACTGTATATCATCAGAATATTTACTCAGTCTTTCTGTGCCTCAGTTTCCCAATCCATAAAATAATGGTAGTTCATATTTCCCAAGGGTAGGGGTGAAATGGATGAGGCAGTAACCACAAAGACGAGCACTTAGAAGTGGGTGGGACCTGGAAGTGATCCAATAGAAATAACTGAGATAACATGGGTACCAATAATCAAGCTTGCAACGCATTCTCAGGGCAAAGCTCAGCCCATCCAACACCAGGTAGCCATCCCTAAGCACTGCCATTATGACACCCCAAGTCACTTTCGTGTTCTCCTAGCAGCCCTTGCTTCTTTGGAGGAGGGCCCCAAATTGTCTATAATTGCATTTCCATTTCCAGTAGCCATGGGAATGCAGTCTATCTGCCCTTCACTGTCCTGATGGTGGGTCCTTTCCAAGCACAGGTCCTGTTCCTTCCAGAGGAGGTCAGAAAGAATCTATCAAATGAGCAAAGNAACCAGTCAAGTGTAAGCTCTTGGAGCTAGGCCATCTTGCCTCCTCCTTGAAGACAACCTGAGCATGANTCAGAGCAGAAGAACCTCAGTCTAATGTGCAGAAACCTTCAAAAGGCACGTTAACTGCTGTGCTGCGGTCTCTTGAGAGAACGCCAAAAGGTGGGAGTTACACTCGTCATTCAGACCAAACAGCTTCTAATCCTTCAGCTCTCCCTCTTGCCTGCCGAAGGCTCTCGGGAAACAGGCCAACTGCTGCTTGGGCAGGAGGCCAGACTGAAACTGCTGGCCTGTTTTTCTGACCTGGAGGCCCAGATGTGTGCTTGGGACCCTCATCCACTAAGGGAAGGATCACCTAGCCAGCTACAAGGAGTGTGCACTCCTGATGGACTGACAGATGAAGAATCTTGGCCTTTTCCATGATCCACGCAGGGGCCCTGAAGTCCCCTTGAGAGGCATCAGGGAAGAGTGACAACAAGGAGCCAGCCCTCCCACCTCCCACTGCCAAAGTTTACTGCATAATCCAGCTAATGAGGGCCTCCTCCCATTTTTGATAAACGTGTAAGAGCCTGTAAGGAACCGAGAGGAACTCAGCTCTGCCGGCAACTGATCTTTCCCTCAGTGTCCAGCCATCTTGCTTCCCTTTCCCAGAGGAAACCAAGATGTTGGCCTGGGAAATACATGCAAAAGACNATCTNGGCCAGGGTGTGCAAGGCTGGACCCTTTGCAGGCTTCGCTCAAACTGACTGGACTCTGGACAGTGGAAGACAAGAAGGCTTTTAGATAACCAGAAGTTGGAACAAACTCTTCTCAAAATTGTGTATACAGTGCTTCCTCCACCACAAATGACGTCTTTCTTCTGGCCCTTGGGGTACCTCACTTTATAACTCTTGTAAGACATGTTCCTTTAGGCTGTTCTGTGTTGATTGTATTGTCTGATGTCCCTCAGAGAGCTGTCAAGATCCTCATAGCTGGGAGATAACACTCATTTCTGTGTTCCTAGTAACNGGAGGCACTGTAGCTCATAATAAACACTAAATGCCTGCTGGCTGGAGACTTGGTGGTGCTGGTGGTGGTGGTGGTGGTGTTTCTTGGGGGAGGGGGTTGTTTGTTCATTTGTTTTTGCTTTTGCTTTGTTTTGTTTTGTTTTGTTTTCAGACTAACCTTAGCCAGTACTTGAAAGAACCAGGCTGCACAAACTCTGTGACTTCTCTGAGTTTGTTCTCTCATCAGGAAAATAAGAACAAAAAGCTAGGCACAGTGGTACACACCTGTAACCCCAGCATTCATGTAACCTCAGTATTTGGGAGGGTAGCAAGTTCTGAGCTACGTGCTGAGGCTGGCCTAAACAAAAGAAAGCAGAGCAAACAAGCAAAACTACTAACTAGAAAGAAATCTGCTTCTCTGGTCATTTTGAGGATTCCATAACAGTATGCACATGCGGTACTTGACACCACACCTACCCCAGGTAAAGATGCCAACAACACTAATAATTGATAGTAGCACTCTGTGGCTGTGATGGGACAATGATGATGATGATGATGATCATGAAGATGATGAAGATGATAATGATGATGACAGTGACAATGTTGGTGGTAGTGATAGTGGCATACAGGTAACAGAGGTGATCAGTACAGCCAAGTTGTTGGTGGTGATGGGGTGGGGGGTGATGTTGACGATGGTGGTNGTGCACGATGGGGAGACATGAACAAACGTCTACTTACTCCACAGAGGGAACCAACAACAGACCAAAGTATGGATACCACCAAAGTCTAACTTGGTGAACCAATGAGTTTTATTGGAGTTACCTACAGGAATATGGGTGAGGGGTTATTTAAAGGAGCAGATATGACTCAAGGGCTACATGACCAAAGCCCACCCCAGCAGGGGTAACAGCCCATCAAACTGGAAACCTAGAGCTCACTGCACAGCCTACAGGCAGNTCAACAGGTTGGAGTGTGTCTTATCCAGACNGTTCAGTCTGTCTGAGAGTGTCTCTCCACAATTCTTACTACCTAGTGCATCTGGTCAGTTTCAGGAACTTCCTGAAGCCATTGAGTTGTTTATTTCCTGAGCTTAAGGAACTTCCTTGCAGGATGGAATGTTTCACCTCTCTTGACAGTCCTGTGTCCTAAGGAGCCTCCCTCTAAGATGGAAGGTTTTCATCTAGAAGGAAACTGCAACACAACAGTGATGGTGGTGATGTTAATGTTGGTGCTGGTGTTGATGGCAGAGGTAATGGAGTTGGTAATAGCCATGGTATGACNGTGGTGGCTATGGTGGTGATGCTGAGTGGCAATGGTAGGGACAATGATGCTGTGACAGTGACGACTTCTCTGCCTGGGTCAGTTCCAGTTACTCCAGACAGCTCCCTCATGGGCCTTGGGTCCATTCCCTCCTTGGCCTAATAGGCACTTGGAACCCTGACAAGGCTTCTGGGCCTCAGCACGGTGGTGGAGGCAGCAGCAGGAAGCAGACACCCACACTCAATAAGAGGTTGGGATGTTTCATGTGGCATGTTCTGCCAACAAAAGGTGAACGTAATAATTTTGAAAGGAATATGTGTGCACTCAAGCTGCCGAACAACCATTTAATACAGTGCTCAGCAGGGAAGGGGAGGCACGTGGGCAGCGAGAAATACATATCCATTACACCAAGAGAGGCCNGCAGTCACACACAGGAGTCTAAGCCTGTTTGAGACAGGGCTGTGTATTGGAGTAAACTGCAGGTGTACGTTAAGCACCAACACGGGTGCACCAAGCACAGGCCAGGCTCTGTGAAGGGCACAGGTGGGTGGGAAACCCAAGCCAAACATAGTGTGGAGATGGTAAGGCAAAGTATTTAACACAAAATGCTGACACCCAGCCACTCACTCAACAAATAGGCTACACCTAGGATATGAGGCCTGTGTTCAGCAGAGAGAACATTGAGAAAGGCTCAGTCCTTCAGGTACTTGCAGCCTGGAGGGGAGAGAGATGTTTAAACACTCCCAAGGACAGTGGTGCCACTTACCAATGTCCTGCCTGCTCTTAGAAATAAGCCTTAACTACAGACAAGTGAGCCCGAGTGTGTCTAGAAATGGTTTCTGTGGCAGGTGATGGTGACAGTGTTAAGTGGGGGGGCAGTCACAGTAATAATGGGTAATATGGTAGTGGTTGGTTGGTAATGGTAGTGATATCCATGGTGACAGTGGTGATGATGATGATGGTGATAATGACAGTGGTCATGGTGGTGGTGGCAGTGATGGTACTGATGGTGGTGGTCATTGTGGTGGTGATGGTAGTGATTATGGTGGTAGTGATGGTGGTGGTAGTTTGTTGATAGTNATGGTGGTAGTAATGATGGTGATGATAATGATAGTGGCTGTAGTGGTGGTGGTGGCAGTGGTGATAGTGATGATGGTGGCAGTGATGGTGGTGGTGACCGGTGATGGTGGTGGTGGTGGTAGTTTGTTGACAGTGATAGTTATAGTGATAAAGGTGATGGCAGTGGTGGTGGTGGTGGTGAGTAAATAGGACCCAACACCTGTATCTGCCCTTTCTTGTCATCCAGACTCTTGCCCGGATGCTGCAAGGTTGCCTCCGAGGCTGTACAAACCCAACAGAATCATAATTCAGCCTCAGCTCCTTTTCCCCGAGTCCGGTCTTCCCTGGCCCACTATCCACCACCTCAGTTGGAGGCTCATCTTCCTACTCAAAGTCCAAGCTCATTCACACACACACACACTGTTCTCGAGGGCCTGTCATGAACTGTCTAAGGAGGTCACCACTTGATTTCACTTCTTCCTGTCCCTCTAGCTCCATGATGCAGCTTGTCAAGCCCTTGCTCCTCTCCTGATGACCCCACAGCCTTTCTGCTGGTGCTCTCCACCCATTCCTCACATACCCTTAATCTCTCCCTTACTCAGTAGCTCCATCGCTCCCAGAGCAAAGGCACCTCTGGGCTAAGGAGCATCTTCCAAGGACCAGGTACGGGGCCCATGCCTGGGGTTCCAGCACTTGGGAGGCTAAGCAGGAAGATCACAAGTTGGTTGGGCTGTGGAGAAAGACCCTGTCTCTGAAAGGGAAAGGGGAAAAAGGAAGGAAGGGGAGGAAGAGGAAAGAAAACCTCTAGTGATCCAGAAAGTTCCCGGGGCCTTGGCAGCCCTTCCTGTCTGCTCTCTCCTCACACCCTCTCCATTCAGCCACACTGCCTTCCTCTCCCTTCTGTAGCCACCTGCATTTCCCACCCCAGGGCCTTTGCACGTTTCTTGGCTGCCTGAAAGACTCCCCTAGTCCCCCTTTACTTAGATGACACTTTGTCCAGGGAGTCTCCCATGACCTTCTAGGCTCATTCTGAGCTCCCACATGGTACAAAGGACCTTCTCTCTGTAGCACTGATCGGGTTGCAATTGTATTTCAGCTTGGGTGGTCCTTTGAGAAAAGCCAGTCTCCTTGAAATGCTGGAGCCTGGGATGCTGTACTCNGAGNGTGAATAGACTCGCATGATACACACCCTCCATTCTGCTCCTGTGACAAGGACAGGTGCAGACACAGAGGCTCAAGTCACACTGGTCACACTGCTCCAGGGGCAGAGGGATCCTGGCCTTCTTGGCTTGCTGACTGCTGAGTGGGAGATGAGGTCAAGGCTCTGAGGTGAGGGGAAGAATTCAGGAGCAGTGGGCTAGGTCAGGGAAAAGTGGAGAGTCTTGGTCTCTTTGCACCTGGGNTCTAATTCAGAAGGAAAGCACCCTGCTGAGAAAAATGTGCTTTCCACATGTTATGCTGGGGCCTGTGACACCACATGCAAATGTATGCAAATTATATGTAAACACATTCCCTGGTTGGGATGACAGAAACCAAAAGCCTGGTCTCAGGGAAAGGCCTCTGAGAGGGGCCCAAGCTGCAGCCCCTTCTGGCCTGGGAAGCTGTCTACAACCTTGTTGGCTGTGCAGTGAGGGAAGTGTCCACAGGTGGAAATCCATGCCCCATCCTCCGCTCTTGCCCTCCTGACTCCAGGGAGCCTTGTACCATAAAGAGTCTCCACCCACAGTGGCTTCTTTGAGCCTCACCCTGCTTTGTTTTTATCCCCTGGGATGCACCCTCAAAGACAGATGCCATGCCTACCTGCAGAATGGAGTCTAGGGTCCCTGTGGCTTGACTAACGGGATCCTACTGCTCCTGTAGAGACAGTTCGTGTTTAACCACCCTTATTCTCTCTATCCAGCCCAATCAGCAGGGTCTCCTGTCCACCTCAGGTCATCCCCAAGCCTGTGTGCCTCCAACCAATGATGCTGGGTCCACTAGGGGCAGCTTTCCACATAAAGATCTGTCTTCCCCAACTGCCAGGCAGGTGTCTGGAGACCATGACCCATAGGGATGTCGGGTATATGAATGGATAAAAGAGAAAAATCGATCAATCAATGGAATGACAGGGAATGTCCTGAAGACATTACTGATACCTTCTCAGAGGGTTTGAATGTGCCAGTGAAGCACTGGCAGTGTGGACTGGGTAGATCTGACCCCAGGTGACCAGGAGGCTTGGCCCTTCCTTAGTTGACATCTTCTATGGCTCCTTTCCTCCCCTCCCCCACTCGGCTCTCAGTTCCTGCCTAATTGGCTGTCAGTGTTGCTTTACAGAAAGAGAGCTGTTCCTTGAAGCCTCACAGCCTGTGATTAGATCTATGGCAGCTTCCTAAGCTGCTCACTGGTTCCTATGGCAACCGGGCTGGTACCCGACAGGCAGTGGGCCACCTGCAGGAGAGGGAGGGAGAAACAGAGACAGGTGTGAGGTTGCTGCCTGAGGCAGGACTGGTGGGGCTAAACTAGAGACCTAGGGAGAGAGAGAGACAGAGACAGAGACAGACAGAGACAGACAGAGAGAGAGAGAGACAGAGAGAGAGAGACAGAGAGAGGAGGGGGAAGAGAGAGGCACAGGGACATTGGGTGAGCTGTGAGCCTGAAAGAGAGTCAGATGCGATGGGGATGAAGGTTGTAGGAGTCTGGGACTTTGAAATAGCGAGGCCAGGCAAGGAGGGAGGGTGTGGAGATTGGCAAGGAATAAGAAAAGATACGGGGCAAGTCCTCAGGACAGATAGGGAGTACCTGGTTAGTCTGGGTAAAGAAGTAGGGAGCCAGAGACTGCAAACTGGAGAAACTGAGGCAGACAGTGGCTCTACCTCATGCTAGCACAAGCCTTAATTTAATAAGAAAGAGAACACATCACTGCCCCTAAGGCCCTCAATAACTGATCAGCTGGCAGCTGAGCGTCTTGGCCTGGTCAGTGATAGAGCCTTCAAAAAGTCCCCACACAGCTTAAGGACCTCAACCAATGATAAGACTACATGGTGCAGATCATTGTCACTTCCAAGCAATGGCAGTGGAGCAGGACCATCTGTAGATACCTATACAAGGATCACCACTGTCGGTGGCACTGAGGTCCCAAGTCACCTTGTTGGGGCATGACAGCAAGAAAAGGTGCCAGTCTGGCATTGAGAGTTGTAGCACTATCCAGTCTCGGGGTCCCTGACAGCCACTCTCATAATAAACAGGGTCAGACTGGACCATCAACAGAACGCTTCCCATTTGGCGAAAGGAGCCCACTCAGGTGAGATGCGCTTGCCCGTGTTTGGACAAGTCTGCTGGTTTCTGACTTGGACCCAAGTGCTCCAAAAATGTCTATGGCAGTGCTGGGGGTGTAGTTCAGTTTGTTGAGTGCTTGCCTGTCCTGCACAAAGCCCTGAGTCCAATCCCCCAGCACTGAATAAAGAGTAGCTGTGGTGGAGCACATCTGTAATCCCAGCATTCAGAAAAGTGGAGATGGGGGGAACCAGAGGTTCAAGGTTATCCTTAGCTACAGAGCAAGTTCAAGGCCAGCTTGGGATATGTGTAATTTTAGTTCAAAACAAACAAGTCTCCCTGTGGCTTCTTTCTTACAGCTTTAAGCTCAGGCAAGCTCACCCCTGAAGTGGCATTTGGTCAGCAGCAGCTGGGGGTACACATCCTGTCCCCATGAAGAGAGGCACTCTTTTTACCAACTGGTGACAGCAGAAGTCCCAGGGCTTATAGTCCTTAGGTAGGAGTGGATCACATGTCTGTCCCCGAATTAGGACAGTGGCAGCACCATGGGCTGCTCTAGGCGTTTGATGGGGATTAACCCAAGCCTGCCATTATTCCACTTCAGGGGCATGGAAATTGAGGCAGACCACAGACAGAAGTCACCCACAGCTATTGAATGGAGGAGCTGGATTTCTGGCCCTCTCCCAGGCAGGTGGCTTCAGATTCCTGGGTCTCAGCCCCAGAGACCCTGCTTCTGAGATCCAGGGTGGAGCCAGTGATGGGACTTCACTGTGCTTTGAATGACACTGAGTTACCCTCAACTGCTAGAACCAACCACAGTGACTCTGACTTGCCACACCTTTGTCCCACTGCTAACCCTGGTGTGACACAGCCATAGAACCAATCCCTTAACTGTGTGGACCAAAAAGAAAGGGGGAGTAGGCATAAATGAAGATGACAACTCTGTAATCCCAAGAAGGGATTTATGCCCTTCCTTCACCACTATCCCTTGTCCTGGTGTGCCCCGATGANTGCACCTGCCGATAAAGTTAGCTGATACTTGCAAAGCACACANGGTTGTACTCAGAACACAGGGAAGAACCCAACAAAAATCTGACACACACTTAACATGAGCACGCATGTGCTTATGGTTAATAGCAAGAATAGTACAAAATCCCCCAGCCACTCACTTGCACACATACAGGTGAGGATGCAAGCATGCAGAACACATGGTACATGCATGTACAGACATGCAAGTGGGCACACCATCAGGGCTTTTCACACAGCTTTGTTTCCTGAGTGTGTTCTCGGGGATTCTGCAGAAGTCTGCTGATGGTGTCTGCTCACAACAAGCTTCCTTTGGAGAGTCTGGGAGGGAGGAAGCAGGTNCAGGCAGGGCAGCATTGTGACTCCACCCTGGTGTTTAAATCTATCCAAGTTCTTTGGGGGACTGTCTCCTCTAATTCCTAGCGGGATGACCTTGAGTGAGTTGCTTAACCTCACTGAGCCTGTTTCCACCTCATAAAACGAGGATGACAAGGTACCTATGTCTCNGGGTGGCTGTGCGAAGGAAGGATTCAGGCCTGTAGCCTTGCTTCTGACTGCAGAAAGAGCTGTGTGGGAGANGGCTGTGACAATGGCTTCCTAACAGTCATCACCACTGGGTTATGGTTCTGGAGGGGCCTCCAGATGTGTATGTTTGCAGGACTGAATTAGCGCTTCAATTCTCCACATAGCCAGGTCCCCCTCCTGCCACTGTGGCTATGGCAATGTCAAAACTGAGTGACTGCCTCCCTTCCAGAGCCCAGCAGGCCCAGCACTGCTGACAGCTTCCCAGAGCACTCGGTGCCTCCCCCTGCAGCTACAAATGGTGGGCTGCTGATTATAAATTGCAGTAATATGTAATTTTCATTTAGGGGGTTGTGTAAACTCATAGGATCCATACTGGGTGTGGGCAGCTGTAATTCACACTGCTCAGGCTCCTTCTGGGGAAAGGGCACCGGAGGCCTGACTTGGCATGTCTCTCTTAAGTCAGTGATGACAGCTCCACATTCAGGGACATGGGGTGTTAGAGANAAGACTGCCACCAGGGCAGCTCCAGAGTCCTCCGAAGAAGACTAGCTCCTGCAGACCCTCATGCCACCCTCCCTTCCCTCCCCCAGCAGNGGAGCCAAGTGCCCAAGTTCAGATCACATGTTCATTATCTTCTCCCTTGTGAGACTCCATGAGTCTCATCATCAGCTCCTGGGGCCTCAGTATCTCTTCCGTGAAACTGAGCTGATAAAAAGCCCACGTTAGGGGCTGGAGAAATGGATCAGCAGTTAGGAGTACATACTGCTCTTGCAGAGGACCCAAGTTCCGTTGCCTAGCATCACAGGAGGCGGCTGGGAAGTCTTTAACTTTCCAGCCCCAGGGGATCTGACTCCCTCTTCTGGCCTCCTTGGGTACTGCAGTCACATGTATAAGCACAAAACACAGACAAAATACACACAATTAAAAATAAAATATTTAAAAAATAAAACTACATTGTAGGATGCTTGGGGTACACAGTGTCAGTGAAAGGCATATTCATCCTTGGATATCTGCTGACGGTTTCAGGGTCCCTAAAGACCCCCAAATCTGCAGGTGCTAAGTACACAAAATGGTGCAGTATTTGCTTATGACCTATGCACATCCTTCCGCGTACTTTAAATGATATCAGTTACTTATAATGCCTGTCACACTGTGAAAGCTACGCAGACAGGTGTCATGCTGTATTGTTTAGAGAATCATAAGAGGGTAAAAGTCCACATTTGTTCAATACTGGCACAAACTTTTCCAAATATGTTTCCTATGAGTTTNGTTGAATCCTTAGACATAAGACCTGTGGATGAGGAGATCTGATCGTAGGTGCACTGGCTGTGACAAGGACTTGATAACTGGCAGTTAAGATTCTCCACTGCAGTTGGTACTCTCTTAAGTACTGCTCTCTCTTCACCCCTATTCCCAAGACACCATCACCCAGAGACTCCAGCCCACACTGCTTCCCTCATAATGACAGTGTATATGCTGTGTGATTCCTGGCTCACTGGCATTTTTCTAAACACACTAAACACAGAATCAAGCTCCTATGATGCCTGAGGATTGGTCTCATCTATTGTAGGACGCAAGGCTGACAGAATAGTCCCTGGTTTACAGCAGGCCCTCAATAAGTGTTTACTGACTAATGGGGTTTGCCCACTCATTCACTGGCTAGGCATCACTGAGCACCAAACACTACAAGCACAGAGAGGAATCCCTCATACTGAACATGGAGACACAAGACCAAAGAGAGATGAGAGATGAANGCTCCCCCAGAAGGCCTAGCCCCACACCGTGGTCCCAGGCAGGACTTTGATCTTGAAGAGCAACGAGCAGTCNCTACTCAAAGGCAGGAGCAGGGGCTGAGAAAGTGGCTCAGTCAGAAACATGCTTGCCTTGCAAGTATGAGGACCTGGGTTCAGATCCCCAGCACCCCTATAAAAAGCCAGACACTGCCCCATGCGCCTATAATTTCAGTGCTGAGGAGGTGGCAATGGGAGGGTACCTGGGACCTGCTGGCTAGCTGAATGGGTGAGCTCCAGGTTCAAAGAAAGACCCTGTCTCACAAGTGCATAGTGATTGACAATGACACCTAATGGTGACCTCTGGCACAGATATGCACATACACCAACATATACATGTATGCAAGCATGAACACAGGCACACACAAACACNTGCACTCGAAGGTCACTTCTCCTACATAAATTGTCATGTAGGACATGTCATTTAGCGCTGAACCCAACAGAGACCCAGAGAGATGGGCTGGGGCTCCCACCACTTCCAAAAGCTCTTGAGAACTGACAATCCAGACCATTCTATCTGCTGCCTACTGAGGTCTTTGTTCCAGGTTGGACATGACAACCACTATCTTGAGGCAAAGCAGCTGTGATCACCTGACTGAGGCCATTTTGAGATGGGGTCTTAAATATTCCCATATAGAGGAAGGGAGAAGGAAGGGCCAGGAGATTCACGAGGACTTCATGAGGTCCTCCCAAGGTTCCTCCCTCTCTGAGGCCTGTTCCCTCCCAAAGGTCCCTCCCCTTCTTGAGTTCCCTCCCCCTCCCTGAGATTCCAGGTGCCTTTATTTGAGGGGATAAATAGCCAACTGGTTGGGACTTAATGGTGGTTTAGCTGTCCCAGATGACTCCAGTGTTACCACTGTTCTGGTGTTNCACAGACTGGGGGTGGCACTGTTTGGTGACATAGCTATCCAAGAGTCACCTATGATTCTGTAAGTAACCCCAGTCAACTCATTGGCTGGCCAGGCTAGANATGGATGGAAACCTTTCTTTGGTCCATCGGTGCCCTCTCTCTCTGGAGTGAATAGATGTTTTTCTGTGTCTCCTGAGGAATTCACACAACACCTGCACTCTAGAGTTAGTATAACTTGGGTAACAATCCACCACTCATGACAGTGCCATCTGCTCCCCGAGGCTCTCTAAAGCTGGCATGCAGACATAGAGTCCCGTTCCTAAAGTCTCCCTTCCTCCATGATCTACAGACTGTGCCTTCCTGTATCCCTGTTAGCTTCCAGCGTGCACTCGAACTGTTTGTGTGCGTTAACCTCCCCTCCCTGGCAGCTGTCTTAAGAGACAGCATCTGGTCTTGTGTCTCAAGGCTGGCATTCAGCAACCATNTTCAATCTGGCCTGCATGGACCGATAGGTGGGTGGATGGATGAATGGGTGGGTGGAAGATAGGAAACGAAGCATTGATAGGTAGATGGATTGAATGGGTNGGTATGTGAGTGGGCAGAAGAATGTGGGAATGAGTGACTGGGCAGGTAGACAGATAGACTGTTGAATGAGCTGCTGACTCTTTTCATCTCTCAGTTCCTATTTGTATATCTATCTATTCCTCCCCCCTCTTTATGTCTCTCTTGTCTTTGCTGTCTTCTTTTTCCTTTTTTCTGGAGACACAAAANCCTGAAAAATCTGCTTTGGGTGGGCTCATGGATGGGTGAACAGGTGGGCAAATCCATGGATCNGTACATGTAGGTCTGAGTCAANGGGTGAATGGATAGATGGCTAGCTCTTGGCTGGCTTCTCCTGTCTTGGTAGGCTTACCCATCTGAACACAAAAATCCCTGCACCAATGCCTGGAAGGTTCCCTGCAGGCAGCTCAAGTCAAAGCCCCAGGAGAGTGGACCAACCCCAGACTCATCGGTTCATGCAAACCACCTGTCAATAACAGCTAGCAAAGTAAAGGCTGAACAGGACCAGCAGGAGTAACGCAGGGCCTGCATCTCCAAGCATCCTCACATCCACATTTGATTGACACATTCCTACAAATGCTGATCTCCTAACCCCATTTTCAACTCAGCCAGTGAAAGTAGCTTCCTTGAGGTTGATGTGCACCTCCTGGGTGGAACCCCAAGGCCATCTTCTTCTAGGTCTGAATTTGGCTTCTCCACTCCTCCACCTTTTTTCTTCGGGAGGCTTTGCTCTTGTGGTAACAACCCTCATCCCATTTCTGTGCCAACTGCAGTATGTGGCACTGCCCAAACCCTGCAAACTAGCAGGCATTGCTTTCTGTTTCATCCTTCAGAAACCAAATTAAAGGCAATTGATCTGTCTCCATGCGCCTTCTGAAGCTTGTTTCTCTTGGCTTAGAGCTACCTNTTTTAAACACTTCCAGAACCTAGA
This sequence comes from Neotoma lepida, assembly GCA_001675575.1. Taxonomy (NCBI): domain Eukaryota; kingdom Metazoa; phylum Chordata; class Mammalia; order Rodentia; family Cricetidae; genus Neotoma; species Neotoma lepida. Next base: position 584,038 of record LZPO01075859.1, on the reverse strand, counting down.
GACTTTGGTTCTGAACCAAGATATATTTCAGAACCATCAAATTCTGAACCAAGGCGAAGCAGCCAGACTTTCCCCCCTTCTTACTACTGAGAACAGATAGGACGCTTGTGCGTGACGTCTAGAAGAAGCATAAGCAGAGTCCATATGGGAAGGCAAGCTTAAGGACCTCAGGGACTGAGTGGTGATGTGTGGCCAGTTCTTTGAGCTCTCTTTGTCTTGAATAACTTAGGCTAGGNGCTGGATANGCCAGCACACTGGTGGTGCCATCGGGAAAAGATTTTTAAAATAGCTCCAAGGGAATCTTGCTATGCCTAGACCAAGAAAGGGCAGGAACCTCAGACACAGGAAACTTCTTGATAGGAATCAGGCATGTCAGCCAAATGGCAAG
>LZPO01075859.1:474202-491906 GCA_001675575.1 Neotoma lepida | reverse complement strand
GGAGGAAGTGGAGGAGAAAGGACAGCTAGAGGCAAAAGAGGCAGGAAGCACCAAAAACAGAAAAAGAAAAGAAAAAAGGTAAGAACAGGACAGAGGACAGAGGGGATGAGAGCTGGCAAAGAGCCAGGCTAGGGAAAAGTAGAATTTCTCCCAGAGAAAAATCAAAAGCTAAAATCTGTGTCCTAAGGATTTTTTTCCCCAAGCATCCTTCCCCAGCGTGAAGTCATGCGCATATTTTAAAACTGATTGATGCATTATGCATATCTAGTTGTTGAGTAAGGGAATGATGGCTAGTGTATTTAAAGACTTGAGTGCCTGGGAAACTATAGAGGGAGAAATGTGAGGCCCCCTTCCCCCAGGACTTTCCCGAGTGTCTACAAATTCTCACATTTGCAGCCAGTGTCCTGGTGAGCTGGCCGAAGACAGTGGAAAATACAGAATTTCTGTTTCACCCTTAGCAGGCTGGGCCAAGGTGGTTCTGGGGTCGACAGCCCAGGGTCCTTCCTAGATTCTTCTCTCAGACTTCCGAAGCCTTTTCCTCCCAGGCCTCAGTGTTGAGAAAATTGCACAGGCCTCTGGTCACAACCTGTTTCTCTTCCAAGTTCCCCGGAAGTCCTCAACTATGGGGGCACAGCACCGCCTGGTGGTCATATCAGATGCTGCAGTATGGGAGGACTCACTTGAGCCCTGGGGAACGGTGGCACAGAGGAAGACAGTGAATAATCCATTACAAGCGGCGTGCTTGAAGCGTCCTCCTAAGGGGCACCTGGCTAAGGAGCGAAGGCCGTGAGGAGCAGGAGAATCTTCCCATCTGTACCCGCGGGCACTCAGAACTCGGGCACGCTAAGAACCTCATAAACATGTGTTGAGCTCTTTTGTGGCCCCCACGCGCCTGTCTCGTCCCAGCGGTATAGGAATCTGCTTTGAGGCCCCCAGTGTGACGTGGTGACCCCGGAAGGCATTGAAGAGAAAGAGTAAAAGCCGCAAAGGCCCTCCCTGTGATGCCTGCCTATGTTACCAGCTCAGCCTTGCCCACCCCAATCAGGGAAGGGAAATGCCAAGTCCCTCGGCTGGCATCTAGGAAACAATAAGGCAGCTGCAGGGAAGTGACTAATGAGCGCTCCGGGGAGCAATTCGGGACATCACGCATGGAAATTTATCTCATTCAAAATTGTAAGTTAACGCTATCTAATTAGAGAGGAAGTGTGCTGAGCTCCCTGGCTTTCCACAAACGCCGTCCTGCGGCTGTGGCGCAGCTAGGCCACTCGGCTCCCAGANGCCTAGCTCACAGGAGGACCCCCAAACACCTCTTCCCATTCTCCATCTTGTGTACATGCAAAAATGTCTGAGCTAGATGGAGCTTTGGAGAATTCTAATCTAAATTACTCCAGCTGAGCTTTCACATTTCTCTGCTTTGTAATCTGCCCAGATGTGAGCAAGACGCTTGCCATCATGCCTGCCCTGCCATGGTGCTCATTATCATACCTGCCCTGCCGTGATGGACTGTTTCCCTTAAACCGTGAGCCAAAAATAAATCCTTTCTCCCTTAAGTTGCTCTTGTCAGGTGTTTGGTTATAGCAATAAGAAAAGTAACTGATACAGGAAATCAGTACCAGAGTGGGCTCACCTCTGTGATGAGCCTGACCATGTGGTCTGGATCAACAGGCTAGAAACACCCTAGAATACTGTGAAAAGAACTTAAGGGGCCATGGTGGTGGAGATCTGGACCATCAGAATGAGGAGAGAGAGAAAAAAGACAGCAAAGATTCAGCCCATGAAGTTTCAGAGGTAAACAAGAACTCTCTTGGGAACTGGGGCAGGGGACATCCATGTTACATTCTGGCTCCTTCTGACCACATCCTGAGAACCTGAATGATGATAAAATAAAGGTAACGGGCTACTTTGTTTTGTGGAGGAAATTTCAGTTGTTTTCAGTCTGTTCCATGGTTACTGCCTACTGCTGTCAGTCAGACCCACAGTGAGAGAACTTTGCGCAGTTGGTCGAGTTTGCAGAGAAAGCAGATATATAATCATTAAGGAGACTAGTTCCATGGAAGAGAATCCTCACACTCTGCCCTGGGACCAGGAGGAAAGTGCTCTGTGAGCAAGACCCCCCACAGCAAAGGCTCCAACTGTGAAAATGTGGATGCATTTGAAGAGAGATTGGACAGGAGTGCAATTGAAGGGGTTTCTTGCCCAAACAACTGCCTTTGGAAGTATTTTTCCTGGGTCGGCTGCAAAGCACACAGAGGCCACTGTACTGGAGTACAAGAGGGTCAAAGTACAAGAGTATAAGCAAAACTTATCAGGGTTGTCAATATGATACTGCATAGGCATGCCAAAATGNAAGAGTTATAGGGCCAGAGAAGCTTGCAGCAAAGTTCCAGAAAGTGAGTTAATCCAGCCAGTGTGTGTGGCAAGTTCAGGTTCCCTGTGAGGCCCTGAGAAGCCATTGTGTGAAACCATCAAGGTAAAGCCTAAGAGGCAGTGGAGACCCCAACATGTTAGAGACACCAGGAACATGGGGCAGAGGCTGTGTGCTGCAGGTGGCAGAGCTGGAGAGACACACTCACTCAAGCCTTTTGGAGCATAGATGATGCNGTAAGTCCCAGATATTGGACATGGGCTCCAGGGTTTGGTGTCTGCCCTGCAGAATTTTGGTCTTACTTTGACATACTCTTTCCTTGTTGTGCCTCCGTTCCTTCCCATATTTATTCTCTGTCGTTGTATATCAGAAGGATAGAACTCGGTTATTTCTTAGGGCCCACAGTGGAGGACTTTGTCATGGGTCTTAGGAGAAACATTAAACTTAGACTTTTGGACAAGCTTGGTTCTATTAAGACTTGGGGACTTTTGGAGATGAACTCAACACGTTTTGTATTGATAAGGCCACGAGGAGTAGAATGTTTGTATAAAGTGGTATGTTCAGAGTCAAGTTGACAAGGAGTGGACTTGTGATGGCTAATCGTCATTGGTGACTTCTCTGGATATGGCATCACCCAGGAAACACATCCTGAGTGTCTGTGAGGACATTTCCAGAGAGCTCTAACTCAGGAGAGAAGCCCCACCCTGGCTTGGGAAGCACCATCCTACGGAGAAGGAAGCTAAGCATCAACTTTGACTTTCCTCTGTTTCCTAATTTGTGAACCAGCCGCCTTGCCTGCCCCACCATGATGGGCTGTTTCCCTGCAATCTGATCCAAAATAACTCTTTCTTCCTTCAGGTTGTTTTCTGTTTGGCATTTGGTTATAGCAACAAGAAAAGTAACCAATAGCATCCACAGCTAAGAGCTTATGCACTGGAGTACTGGGCCTCAGTTCAATCTTATTCCTCCTGTGTATTTGATAAGACATTCCACCCCTCCAGGCCTTGGTCTCCTTTTATTGAAAGTAAGACTATGATACAGGCATACGTGCTGTATTCCTGTAACTTGGCTCAGGCAAGAAGATCAAGAGTTCAAGACACACCTGTGCTACATAACCCTGTGTCAGAAAACAAAAGGGACAACACAACTTACTTCCAGGTGAGGAAGGAAGAACATCACATACCGTGTTAGGGTACCTCATACTGACAACTAAAACCCCACTACTGAAGGGAGCTAAACTGCCCAGTTCCTACCCTGGACCTGGGCAATAAGGCCAGGGGCAGTAATAGATGAGTGTATCTTGGGATCTTAGAAGAGCAGGAGACAGGAGAATGTGACAGGAGACACACAAAGCAGTCCCCAGGACAAACAGACAGTAGTGAGTGATGGACAAGGACTCCAGGGGCCAGTATAGCGAGGGCAGAGGACACCATGGTGTGGCTAAGGAAACTGCCTCAGACATTCAAGTCAGGGAGATGAACTTGGAGAGGTGGCCTTGAACCTGTAGATGGCAGGGAACTTGAAAAGAGCTTAAAAGAGGAGGAACATAAGTGACGTACTGGATCATTCCAGACTCATCTTTCCACGCCATGCTGCCCTTGGATGGTTTGCTTCTAATGATCCTCTGATGTGCTCCAGGTGGAAACAACTCAGACTACTGTAGTTTGTGTGCTGTCTCTTATACACATCTAGATGTGTATAAGAGACAGGTGTGTGTGTGTGTGTGGCGGGGGTGGGGGTGGTTTATAATAGGTTTTATGTGTGGGGATGTTTTTTATATGTACCACCTGCATGCCTGTTGCCCTCAGAGGCCAGAAGAAAACATCAGCTCCCCTTGAACTGGAGTTAGAGATGGTTGAGGGCCATAATGTGGGTGCTGGGAATCAAACCTGGGTCCTCTCTGGAAGAGCAGCCAGTGCTCTTAACCTCTGAGCCATCTCTTCAGCCCCCCACTATAATCTAAACGTCCTCCCAAACCCACATTGCCATTTTAGTGCCACTGTCACAGGATGAAGAGGCGGGAGCATCAAAAAGTGAGACCATAAATTCAATAAGGCCACTGTGTGTGTGAGGGGGAACTAGTGATGTAAGTGATTGGCTCTCTCCCTCTCTCCCTCATCACAGGATGCCCTCTGCTGCTATGACACAGGATGATCTTCAGCAGAGGTGAGTGCCACGCTCCTGGATTCCCCATCCTCCAGAACGGCTAGAAATCCACCTCTGTTCTTTATAAATTACCCAGCCTCAAATTTTCTGTGATAGGAACACAAAACAAAGAAAATGTCCTTCTGTGGTATCCAATGAGCCAAAGACCTGTCCCCTGTCCCTGCCAAAGACCTGTCCCCTGTCCCTGCCAAGTAGGACTCGCTCCTTGACAAACAATAGAATGCATTGAAACACATTCCAGGCCCTTTAGGACAGAACTGGGTGTCACTTTACTTCTGTAGGCACGAAATATACAATGTTGGATGGATGAACAAATGTCCCTCAGTGACATCCAGTTCAACTGCCCTCCTGCCCTGCAGGATTCCTCAGCATCAGAGCCACGGCCCAGCTGGCCTTTCTAGGACTTGGGAGCAGGCCTGTGAAGGGCATGAGACTGGCCTACTTTTTTGCATTCCTGTTTGCTTTTTAAATGTTCCACTAGAATTTTGAATGAACTGGGATTCTGAAGAATGCCTCCCAGCCCATCCACCACCAGGCTCTGCTTGGGAGGGGCTTGACTGGTGGATGGATGTGCTGATCCACTGGGAAAATGCTGTTTATGGTGATGCTGTCACTGTGGGCTCTGTACCTGTGGATTTCACCAACCACAATCAAAAGTATTTATGAAAGAAACTGAACTGAGCATGTACACATTTGTTTTCTTACTCCCCAAACAGCACAACATAACTTTTCACCCAGTTTCCTAGAACTTCCTTGTATTATGATAATCTAGAAATGACTCCATGTGCACAGGAGGGTATATGTGGAAGCTAGGCAGTCTAGGCCATTTTACATAAGGGCTAAGCATCTGTGGACCAGGGTCTCCATGAGGGTCCTAGAACCCAGGACCATGGACACGGAAGGACAAGGCTGTCTTCTGGACAACTTCTCTTACTGGGTTCCCAGGCCTCAAGAGATCCCAGCAAAGGCTGCAGTCTGTACAAGTTAGGCCGAGGCAGCCTGACCTGCCACGCTGGTTCAAGTACTGGAAATGAACTAGGAGTGCCAATACCAACCGTGGGGACTGAAAGCATTAGCATGTCCTAGATGCCTGCAGGGGTATTCCAAGCCAGCAGCAGTTATTCAAGATGACTCCCATCTAACCTTGTCTGCTGGAGATTAAAGGGGCAGTGAGAGGAATGATGGGCAAACTTGGGACACACCAGTCCCACTGACAGCTCCCCTTCCTAGCTCCATATCCCTTAGCACCCCTCAACCCAACCTTGGTCCTACATATCGGTTTAGGCCCCCTCCACCCTCCTAGAGGTGAGCCTTGTAAAGTGGAAGGAAAGAGCTGCCACAGATGACAAGTGCAATAGCGAAAGTCAGCTGCAGGGTCAGATATGCTAGGATCAAGCAGGGACCTGAGACCCAGAATCTAGCACCAGGGGACACACCCACTCCCTACAGCTGGGAGACTTCTGCTCCCTAGTCTCCCACAGTTGGAGTCACCTGCATGAGTCCACTGGGGGACAGGCAAGCCACCTGCTCTGCCTTCTAATCCCTTTGATCAGATTTGTTCTTGACTCTGGCAAAGGCGGGGCTCTAGACCCCACTGGGCCCTTACAGCTGCCCTAGAAAAAGGCAAGGGAAGGAGGCAGGGCTCTCCCAGTGGTCCTCTCACCCTGTTCAGCCAATGTCTTCACACTTCACTGGCCAGCAGACTCACTACCTATCTGTCCCTCAGCATGGTCAAGTCTTCCTCTACTGTTCTTGCTGACACACAGGGACTCTGGGCCCCATAGGAACTAACTGGAGTTTCCTAGGCAAGACTTTGTTCTTTTAGCTTTTTGTTTGCTTTGAGTTCAGGCGGTGGCCACAACTTGCTAGTGAGCTTTCAGCCCTCATGAACTTCACTTCTCCTGGCCTATACAATCATTGGCACAGCCTGTGGGCTGTGGTGAGGGTCACTCCCTTTGTAATTGTGGAGTTGGTTTCTGGGTAGTTTTTAACTTTTCCAGGTATTTTAGTTTTGTGTATAGGTGTTTTGCCTGCATGTATGTCTACACACCATGTGCATGTCTGGTACCCACACAAATCAGAGGAGGGCAATGGATCCCCTGGAGTTGGATGGTTGTGACCACCATGCAGATTCTGGGAATTGAACCCAGGTCCTTTACAAGAACAAGTGGTATCTCTTAAGCACTGAGCCATCTCTCCAGCCCCAGCANTTTTGAGATTGTATCTCACTATGTAGACTGGGCTGGCCTCGAACTCACCAAGACTGGCTTGTCACCATGCCCAGCTTCCAGGAGCAGCTGCTACAGTACTGCATACACAGCCCTGACTACTAACAATCCCCTTGCTGTCCGCCAGTGCCCCACTCTACCTCAGCCGCTCCAATGTTCCAAACAAGACAAATATGTCAGCAAGGTCAAGTGGCACCCCAGGCCAGCTGTCTAGGGTAGTATTTAGGGCTCACTAGAGTCCCCTTGTGGGCATGGCAAGCAAGGGGTCTCAACATCCATGAACTGCATTCCATCTTGGGGAGCCACCTCACAACCACGGAGGAAAAGACAAGTCTCCAAGCTCCATCTTCATCCTGTCATGGTAGAGCTTCAACTCCACCCCAGGGAAGCCTCCTCTTAGCCANTTAACTCTAGTGAACAAACGACAAACACATGTGACGCAGTCTGTTTAATTTGTGCCGCTCACTCGGACAGCACGTGGAAGAAGCCCTTCTCCCCCTCACGAAGGAGGACAGGTAAATATTCAGGAAGAGAGGAGCTCTGTGAGTGACTCCTGACCGCTCAGATGAAGGATAGTCTCCAATTTCTCTTGCACTCACAATCAAGGGCGTGGGGGCGGGGGGAGTGCTGCTGGGGCTGCTGACAGGGACAGTGAGATAGGCTTGACAGGCCCACTGTGAGGGTGCCCGCCAACTACCCTTCTTTGGCAAAAGCAAGCAGAGAAGCTACAAAGGCCAGAGGCCAAGACAGCAGTGACCTTCACTCCCTTTCAGTGAGGCCTTTCCATAGGAAACTAGAGCTGCCTGGGAAAGCCAGGCAGCAGCCACATCCACAACCCTGGGGCCCGCCCTGCATCAAAGGTAGGTACCCAGGCTGCCTGCCAACCCCCTAGAAACACCTAGAAATGTCTATTGTCCTCCTACTGACCTGTGTCCCACACACATGTGCCAGGCAGGCATGCTGATCTCACTTTCTGTAGCCTTCTCCACACGTGTGCAAACATTACAGTAAGCAAGTAAAAGAGAGACACAAGCGGCCTGTCCTGCCTGACAAGTTTTAAGAAATTCCTTCCCATGGACAGAAGTGAGAAGAGGAATCTGGACAGTCTCCCAAGAGGCCACACTGCAAGGCCCTCAGAGCTCGGACTTCCTCCTAAACTAGGGAATCAGTACCCCAGGGAGCAAAAGTCGAGACCACTGGCTGTGGTGCTTGGACAATGAGCTGGTCTTATTCAGTCACACACACAGGATCTGGCTCCTGAGAAGGGGGACCTCACCACAGTCCCCACCAGGTGCTTGGAACTGGAAAGTGACCTGTCCAGTTGAAAAGCAACACCCAGCTGTTGGAGATGTGGGGCTCATCAGCATCCCCTCCATCATACCTTAAGGTACAGCCACCCCACCAAAGGCCTCAAGATAAACCCTGACAAGGGGAAGGGACACTTGCAGTGTGACTGAAAGATCCCTAACTGTTGTACAGGGGAATCACCCTGCTGATCTCCCGACGACAGATTGGGCACCTCTTGGGCTCTGGCAAGGCGAGGTAACACTGGCGGCAGGAACAGACATGCCCGCACTCCAGGAAGACGCAGGACTTGAAGCTGCTCAGACACACGACGCAGGCACTCTTTAGACTCTCCCTGTCTTCAGGCGATGCTTGGCTCAGCAGGTGGGCCTCGTGTTCACGGAACTCATCTTGGAGCTGCTGCTGGCGCAGGCGCTCCTGTCGCTGCAGGTACTGCCTCCGCAGGATGAAGAAGAGGGTAGCACAGGTGGCAAAGCCAAACACCAGGACCAGAATCTTCCAGAGCCGGACACTGGACTCCTGCCTGTGCAGCAGGCTGTCAAAATCCTGACTGCTCAAATAGTATTGCATGCCTTGCTTGGGGGGCTGCAGGCGGACGGAGTTGTTGTCCAGGACCAGTTCGCCAACCCCGGTGAGAGTGGCCCCCACCTTCAGCATTTCCTCTGTCTCCTGGATGCCTTTGGGCCGCTCCCCACTGATGTAGTGGCCAATGGCATCGGTGAACGACTGCACAGAGGGGTGGAACTTCTCATACACAGTCTCTAGGCCCAGATCCACCGAGTCCAGGGGCTTCAGCACTCGCACGGCCACAGCTACACCGTCCTCGTGGGGCACAAGGTCAAAGGGCACAGTGTTAGTCCTCTGGTGAATGATCTTGGAATAGTCATTCCTAAAAGAACGCAAGGACTGAAGATGAACAAAAGAGGAACAGGCACCTGACACCCACACAGGGGACCACCCACATGCAGATGCCGACCCAGAAGCCACAGGATGGATCCCACCATCGTAACTGGAGGCTGGTCTCTAAATCAGTCCTCTCTAAAGCAGTGGTTCTCAATCTTCCTAATGCTGTGACCCTTTAATACAGCTCCTCATGTTGTGACCCTCAACCACAACATTATGTTGCTACTTCATAACTGTAATTTTGATAGTGTTATGAATTGTAATGTAAATATCTGTGTTTTCTAATGGTCTTAAGCGACCCCTGTGAAAAGGTCCTTTGACAACCCCAGATGGGTCATGATCCACAAGTTGAGAACCACTGTTGCAGAGCATTGAATCACTAAGATCATAGCGATGAAGGTTCACTTTAGATCCTCAGGTTTCAGTGGACAACAGGACTAGTTCACCAAGAGCAACAGAGGTCACCTTTAGTGTTTACTTCTTGTGTCACTGTCATAAAAATACCTGAGACAAAAATCTGCTAGGGGCAGAAGGGAAAATGGTTTACTTCACATGAGGGCACAAAATTGTTTAAACAAATCCACACGTGACTAATGTATAAGTGAATGGTTCCAAACAGCTTCAGTGTGTTAAGAATCAACAGATTCAGTTCCCTTCTATAATCAGGAAGTAGGCCTAGGAGCCTGCGCTGTAACTGGCTGCCTCACAGCTTCTAAGGGAAGTGCACATTACACACAGCAGTACTGGGGGTGTGGCGAGGCAGCTCTGCAACCTGTCCTCAAAAAGCTAAAGACACAGCAAGCCCAGGCCCAGCCTCCAGACAGACAGAGTGAGGCTCCAGCCAGTGGAGAGCACAGAGAGAACACGCACCAAAGGTGAGTTGTTCGGTTCCACACCATCTTGTGCTCCTGAAGCGTCAGCCGCTGGATCACCCCCTTACAGTTTTCCACAAACTGGCTGTTGAGTGTTTCTTTAACGGACCGCACAGCTCCTGTGGAGAGAACAATCGTGGTCCTTCTGAAGGGCGGTGCTGCCTCTGTTTTAAGGTTTCAGCATGTGTTCAAGCTGAGGTTCNCTAATTACTCAACACAATGGCGTCTATATCACCGTTAAGGCACGATTGGGCNGCACTCTGCAGTTACCTTATGTAAGCAGCTCACGTGAGTCACATCATTCAGGTTCTAACTATTTGATACCATACTAAATCTCTCTATAGTAATCAGAGACTCACAACCATTTGGTCACCTTGCCCAAGACAACAGGCCCCAGCACCATTCAAAGGCTCTTACAAGGGCCAGCAAGTTGGCTCAGCAGGTGAAGTGCCACTAAGCCTGACAACCTGAACCCTGGAACCTACATGAAGGTGGGAAGAGAGAGCCAACTCCCCCAAGTTGTCCTTTGACCTCCACAAGAGCAGAGTGGCACCCCCCCTCCCCTCCCATAAGAACAAGATAAAATACATAAGTACATAAATAAATGTGGAAAAGGGAGGGGTGTATGTCAGCCATGATGGCCTCTACCTACTACTGGAAGGAAGCAGTTGCTGTCACTCACACTAAAAAGCAAACACACCTTCAATGACAGCATAAGGCACACACTTTCCCGGTGCTTCTGAAAGAATGCCCTTTAAATCTTCACCCAAATGGATCTTCTTAGCTCCCTAAATGCAAAAATAAATAGATATTAAGTTGGCCACTGAATACTGACATGCTCAATCAAACTTAAGGAGTGGGGGGTCGGGGGTGAGGAGACTAGACAGGAGGGAGTGTCTAGATAATCCAAGTTCCCAAGTCTGGCCCTGAAACCTGACCATAAACAAGCAGGTGCTCTGGGCTCATCTTTACTGAGGCTGGAGGTGTCACCATCGGCTTCCAGTTGAACAAAACACTCCTTTAACATGAACACTTTTACACAAAAATATAAAAGACTAGCCACTTGGCATACTGTAAAATGAACTTCAGCAAAGACAGGACTAGATCAAGCTGGATCCTCTGTGATTTTGAACAACTTCACTTAGGATTCTGTTTCCAAAATGGGAAAGGGAAGGGAAAGCACAATCTCACAGGATCTTTTGGGTGGGATAAGTGAACCTTGAGGTATGGGAAAAACCCAGTGCAGGGCTGACGCATGGAGCCTTGCAAAACACAAGAATTCCCATGACCAAGGAAAACACTGCAGTAAGATACAAACTCAGCTCTGTGCTTTCTGTAACCTGACCACGAAATGAAAATCTAAACTTAGGAGTCCCTAAGTGGTTTTCCAGGAAGGGTTATTTCATCCTTTTAGGAATTAACTAAGTCTCAAGTATCACAGGCTGGCCTGGNACGCCACAGGCATCTGAGGATGTCTTTCAACTCATTTTGTTTGTCATTTGTCATTAGGGTTCACTCTTTGTATGTTTGTGTTTNGCTTGGGGGTTTTTGTTTTGTTTTGTTGTTTATTTTTTTGAGACAAGGTCTCACTATAGCCCTAGCTCCCTCATACTCACTCTATAGACCAGGCTGCTCTGGAGATTCACCTGCCTCTGCCTCCTTAGCACTGGGAACTTCTGATCCTCCTGCCCAACCTCTTGAGTTCTTAGACTGCAGGTGCATCCCACCACACCTGGCTTATGTAGTGCTGGGGATCGACTCCGGGACTTCATGCAGNCTAAGCAAGCACTCTACCAACTTGGCTATATCCTCATGTCCTGGCAAGGCTTTTTCAGGTCATCCAAAGGTGGGTCCTGGAGAGTTCATCAATTCCAAGAGTCTCACATACAGCCAACTTGAAGCCAAATTGGTTTTGGAGTCAAGAAAGTGAAATATCAGTTACACTCTGAGCCAATCACTCCAGGAGTAATTTGGTAATTTAATTAGGTGAACAGCTGGGCAGCTGGACTCCCGCTGGGACGCCATTTGTACAGCAGACCCAGTTGCCTCCTCATAAATTGCTTCATTCCAGAGTCCAAAACTTCTTTAACTGCAGGAACTCCACGGTTCTGTTTCTGAGCCCTTACTGAAATCAGTCTGGCGATAAAGGACTTGGATTCAGGGGTCCACCTTACATATGACTGCCAAAACAAGCCTTTGGCTGATGGACTGTGAAATTTCAGCCAAAACAAAACTGTGGTGGTATTTTATCTATGTCCCCCAATAAAATTTATCTAAAGATCAGAGGAACAAGGTCAGCCGCTAGCCTTGCAAAATTAGCATACGCCCTTAATCCTATCACTTAGTAAGCAGGGTCTGTCTGGATCCCTGTGAGTTCCAGGTTACACTAGGAACAGTCAAGCGTGGAGACACACACCTTTAATCCCAGCATCAACCATAGAATTCTGGAGGTCTATACAGACAGGCAGGAAGTGACAGAAGTGGGCCATAGGAGGAAGTGATGTAGCTAGGCTGAAAGAGCCAATGGGAGAACAAAGCAGTGTTTTATTTAACAAGACTATTTAAAAAAATCCGTCTTACACAAAACCATGTCCTAAGCATCTACTACTTGTCAAACACTGAGTTAAGAATCCAGATAGGAATATAACAAAGCAAGAGCCTCCCCTGACTTTAAAGGTCCATCTCTCTAGATCAGATTGACAGCTGCAACAAAGCAATGATGTCAACTAAGAAAGGAGGGGAAAAAAGACCAAGTGGTACTGGAGTTAGGGTCAGACTGTGCCTTGGCATCCATAACTAGCCAGGCTCAACCACCTGTCCTCAATAAGTCAACTAAAAAGGCTAAATAGTAAAAAGCAGAAAAAAAATACATTTATCCAATGTAGCCACATTGGGAAGGGGAAGGCAAAGATATCCAGTGACTCTACCCCAAATCTCTCTTTGGGTCCTAACATGAAAGTAAGGGTTTTTCCAGTTTTTATGTATATGAGTGGTTTTGCCTGCATGTTTGTCTGCACCACGTACATGCCTGGTACCCACAGAAGTCAAACGATCCCCTGGGATTGGAGTTACAGATGTGTGAGCTGTCATGTGGGTACTGACAATCAACTCAGGCTCTAGAAGAGCAACCAGTACTCCTAACCACTGAGCATCTCTCCAGTGGGGGGCAAGGTTTAAATGGCAGAACTGAGCGGTCAGGTTAAGGTACAGTCCTGCCCAGCACCACTGGCTTAGCCTACCCCTCCTACCAAGGTCATCCTGACAAATTCCTCCTCTAACCCTCCCCAGGCCCTCAGCTTTTCCTTCTCCCAGCAGCAGGAGCTTCCTGGGGGGGGGGAGTTCTAATTTCTTGGAGTCCACTGTTTCAATAATCTGATAGTCAAAGGGAAAGACACACTAGAAATCCTCACTCCTGCCTGGCTGTTGCACCCTTGAACTCAAAGACCTAACTTTGAGTTCTAAGCTGTCTTGGTTGCATTCCTCCTGCCAGGATAAAATACCGGGAGAAAAACATTGTAAAGGAGGAAGGTTTATTTGGGTTTACAGGTCAAGGATTCACTCAGTCGTGCTGGGGAAGTGTCCTGGCATGTTTTATGTCAACCAAACACAAACTAGAGTTATCTGAAAGGAGGGAACCCCAATTGAAAAACTTCCTCCATAAGACCCAGCTTAATTAGACATGGATGGGGGAGGGTGCAGTCCACTGTGAGTGGTAGCACCCCTGGGCTGGTAGTCCTGGCTTCTATAAGAAAGCAAGTTGAGCAGCAAATGAGGAATGGGCCAGTAAGCAGCACCCCTACATGGCCTCTGCATCAGTTCCTGCCTCCAGGTTCCTGGCCTGTTTGAGTTCCTGTCCTGACTTCCTTCAATGATGAACAGTGATTTGAAAGCATAAGCCAAATAAACCCTTTTCTCCCCAAGTTCATTAGGTCATAGTGTTTCATCACGGTGACGATAACCCTAAGACAGGAAGTCAAGTAAAAGGAGCTTAAAGAGGCTGATCACAGGACATCCAAAATAGGAAACAGCAATGAATGCCTATGTTCTGTTCATTTTCTCTCTTTTTTGCAATCAAGGACCCAAGCCCTGGGCATGATGCTGCCCATTTCTAGGGCTATGTGACTTTTCCTTTGAATCTCAAATATCTGGTTTTGCAATCAAGGAACACCACTGTCATTGATCTCAGAAAATTACCGTGCTGAAAAAAAAAAAAAAACCAAGATGGAAAGGTGTTGTATGAACTGTTAAGTGCAGTTCAAAAATGAGAGTGTACTTTTAAAGCACCTACAATATAAAAAGAAATGGTAGCAGGGCGGTGGTGGCACACGCCTTTAATCCCAGCACTCAGGCGGCAAAGCCAGGCAGATCTCTGTGAGTTCGTAGGCCAGCCTGGTCTACAGAGCAAGCTCCAGGACAGGCACCAAAGCTACAGAGAGAAACCCTGTCTCGAAAAAACAAAAAAAAAAAAAAAAAAAAAAAAAACTAAAAATAAAAAATAAAATAAAAAGAAATGGTTTGTAGAATCTGCAAGGAGCTGACTGGTTAAATAAATGTTTTCTGGGTTGGAGCCACACCTCCCTTACATATCTGCGTGTCCTCCATCTCCACCCCAAATATCACCTTGCTTAAAGTGGCAATGCCACCTGAGATGGTTAATTTTTTTAAAGATTTATTTATTATGTATACAAAAGAGGGTGCCAGATCTCATTACAGATGGTTGTCAGCCACCATGTGGTTGCTGGGAATTGAACTCAGGAACCTCTGGAAGAACAGTCAGTGCTCTTAACCTCTGAGGCACCTCTCCAGCCCGAGATGGTTAATTTTAATTGTCAGCTGGCCGCAATATAGAATCACCCGGAAAGAGTGTCTCAATGAGGGGCTGCCTAGATTGGGTTGGCCTGTGGGTGTGTAGGCATATCTGTTAAGAAATGGTCTTGATACTCTAAATGAAGTGAGAAAACTTGACTGTTATGTTGTGGGTCACACCATTCCCTAGGTTTGGGCTCTGGACTGGATAACAGTAGAGAAATCAAGCTGAGCACTAAGCATGCATGCATTTGTTTCTCTTTGCTCTTGACTCAGATGTGATTTGACAGCTGCCTCAAGTCACTGCCTGGACTTCCCCGCGATGATGGGCGGTAACCCGGAATTGAAAGCCAAATAAACCCTTTCTCCCCTACATTTGTCATACATTTGTCAGAGTATTCTACTATAGCAAACGAAACTTTCCGTTTAACTATCCTTCCACTTTTCTCTGCCTTACTCCAACCCACTTCTCACTCTATCACACCGTCCGATTACGTGTAGATGTCTCGTCGTCCTTCAATGAACTTGACTACCCACCAGGACAACGACCTCTGTTTCTCTCACTACCTGGTGCACAGCAGTTTTTCGAGAAATAATTTTAGCACAAATCAATCCAGTGATGTTCAGGGTAAGTCCAGGGACTTCGGAAGGAAGGGGCTGGGCAGCCTCGCTGCAGCGGGTGGCCGGGTTCCCCCTCGGCCGCGCGTCCTCTGAGGCCCTGTGGATCCCCGGTTCGGCTCGGCGCGAGCGGCCGGTGAGGCCAGGCCGGCTCCCTCACTAACCTTGAGCTCCTGGGCGACCTGGGCCTTCTGCCGGTATATGGAGTAGAGGACGGCGGTGACCATCGAGCTGGTACCCAGCAGGATGAACTGGCCCAGCGACGGCCGCGACCCGCTCTCCATGACGACGCCGAGCCGCCTAGAAGCCACCCGCAACCCCTACGCAGCGGGGAAACCCTTCCCGGAAAGCGTAGGCCCGGCGCCGGTTGATGACGGAAGCCATACCGGAAGTGGAGCCCGAGCAAAGGGGACCGGAAGACGATCTTGGCGAGGTGATTGCGATGTTGCTGCGGCCTCATGGGAAACCGATCGGATTCCTGGAGGACCTCACGGAGCCACCGCGAACGACTCTATGGCCGTGTCAGTTCCACGCCCTGGCCGTGGTCACGTGGGAGCGCTCCCACAGGGTTTCTAGGCTTTCTTGCCGCGTTATTTTTAAATTACATTTTATTTACCCCGTGAGTGAGTGAGAGCGTGCCACGTTGCATGTGTGGAGAGCAGGATACCCTGTGTGAGTCAGGTCTCTCTTTGCACCTTGTGGGTCCTTGGGATCGAACTCAAGTCCTTAGTCACAGCGGCCAGCGCCTTCACCCACTGAGCTATTTCTCCAGCCCTTGCTGGGTTTTTTGATGTCGCCGTCATCGGATGTGGAACTGAGTGAAGTACTAAGTACTAAGGAGTGTTACTCGTTTAAGCTGTCGGGTGAACCTTGAAACCTGGGTTATACTCCNTCCTCTTTAAAGATGAAGAAACTGCGGCCAGAGGGAATGGGAAACATGGTCAGAGCCATAGTGCTGAGGAGAGCTGGAGAGCAATTAGCCCAGCTGCAAAGCCCTCACCTCTGCTCGAGCTGAATCACTAAAGTAGCTCTTAATCCACCACCACCACATAAAACAGCATACTGTTTATTTAATAATAACTGCGGCTGCGTTTATTGAATGACTATTATGTGCCATGTACTGTGATTACATTTCCTAGGTTTGCATTCCACCACGACCTTAGGGACCAAACCNAGAGCCTTAAGTGCTCTTCCACTGAGCTCCATCCTAGCCCCTCCAGGCAGGCCAGCATTTGATGCACACCACCACCATAGTGCAGGTTTCAGGAGAGGAAACTGAGGCCCAGGTTAAGAAATAGGCTCAGATCTCTAACAAAAATTGGCTTCAAACCTAGGCGGCCCATCAAGGACTCTTCCAACTCCTCTCAGGCATCTGCTTCATAAAACAGAGACCCCCAAATCTTCACCATCACATTCGCCTACAAAGCTGTGTTCTCCAGCAGCATCCTACATGTTGTACTTTGAATCTTTCAGAATGGAAGGATACATCTACTGACCCAAATCAATATTCCTTGGAATGTTTTTTTTTTATCTAGCAAAAGAATGAAAATGACTTAATGTCAATAGTCAGTTGGTTGAATAAAATATGAAATACTTGTTGAGGCAGGGAAAATGTTGGGACATGAAAAAGAAGCCCCTTGCCAGAAAAGAATTCCAATACGGGGAATGGTGAGACAGCTAGCCTGTAAAGCTTTGTGCTTGCTGTCAAATCTGAATTCAGTTTCTAGGACCCAAGCTATGGAAAGAGAGAACCGACTACCAAAAGTTGTCCNGTGACTTCAACTCACAGGCTATGGCATGTACGTTCATACACACACACACACACACACGTATGCACTGTCTCTGTCCCCTCACTCCGGATATCTATGGGTTGGAAAATAGAAAGACAAGTGTAAATGTGTTTGATTTTGATCCTATTTTTGTTTGTGTTTTTTGTTGTTGAGACAGGTTTCACTGTATAGCCCTGACTAGCCTGGGACTCACCATATAGACCAGGCTGGCCTCAAACTCAGAGATCTCTCTACCTCTGCCTCCAGGGTGATAGGGTTAAAGATGCACGCTTCCATGACCAGCAATCCTATGTACTTTTAAAAGAAGAGAGAAGAATATACATTTTATTTCCAGTTTGTTTTTTGAGGCAGGATCTCAGCGCAGTTTAGCCTTCAACTCACTATGTAGCCAGGGATGACTGTTGTGGAATATTATTTTAAGATGTGTTACATTTGTTTATACTGTGGAACATTTGCTTTAATGATGCAAAGATGTGTTGCATTCTTTTATGTTGCATTTGTTTAACTCTGTGAAGCTCTGTTACTGTGCCTGTCTAAAACACCTGATGGTCTAATAAAGAGCTAAATGGTCAATAGCGAGGCAGGAGAGAGAAATAGGCGGGGCTGGCAGGCAGAGAGAATAAATAGGAGACATCTGGGAGACAAAAGAAG
>LZPO01075859.1:393071-405981 GCA_001675575.1 Neotoma lepida | reverse complement strand
CCCACACAGCAGGGGCTCCCTCTCAGACCCCAGATTAGGCACAAACCACATCTAAACACCTGTTTTTCACAGAGAAATTCTTTATGAAGCAGGGAAGAAAAGTTAAAGTNGCTGCTTTCTGACTCAGGCAGAAAAAGAGCAGCAAATGACCTTGTAGGTATCATTTTAAGAAGAGAAAGACGGGAGGTCTGTGTTAGAATGGGCTAGGATGCGGTGGTAAAGGAGATAGGGGATGAGGGAGAAGGGGAAGGGAACAAGTGAGAGGGGCAGGGATGTAACACAAATCTTAAAAATGTCTTAATAAAAAACCCAGAGCCAGATATTGGGGTGAAAGCTGAAAGATCAGAGAAGCAGAACAGCCAGCCAGTAGTTCTTATCTCTACGAAATCCTCAGTCTCAAGACAGTGAGTTCCTGTCTACTCATGCCTTATATACCTTTCTCTGCCCTGCCATCTTACTTCCTGGGATTAAAGGCGTGTGTGCTTCCAAAGCAAAGGCATGAGATCTCAAGTGCTGGGATTAAAGGTGTGTGCCACCACGCCTGGCTCTGTTCCCAGTGTGGCCTTGAACTCATAGAGATACAGATCTCTGTCTCCCAAGTGATAGGATTAAGGGTGTGTGCCATGACTGTCTGGCCTCTTTGTCTAATCTAGTAGCTGGCTCTGTCCTCTGATCCCCAGATAAGTTTTATTGGGGTGCATAATATATCACCACACAGTGGTATTTGTCCCAGAGAGACAAAGGACTGCCTTTGGACAGAGCAAGGACAGACGTGGCACATAGGCAAATGGTGGTTTATAAAGGTAAAATGAGAAAGTCCAAGTTAGGATGAGGCGCTTAATTTTGATTGGACAGGTTAATTAGGTGAACCAAAGGGGCCTTCTGATTGCTGGACCTTGGTAGTCAGCCTCAGGAGGTGGCCAAATAAGGGAAGAGACCTTGGTGGCTAGCTTTAGGAATGATCCCAGGGTTGCCCTGTCATGGGTGTTCGAGATCCTGAATCCTGGCTGTATTCCTTGGCTTCTTCATGACTGCAGTGACAGAGATGTACATGAACTGTTGGAGACTAAAGAAATGTATGAGCTCACATAACTGTGCCGTGGAAGGAACTGGAGAATATCCGGGCCTGGGGACTGCCTAAGCACAGAGCTTTCTTCATCCCTCATTCTCTGTGTCCTCTAATGGTCCCTTCTAGAACAAATGGGAATATGGCCATCCTCAGGGCTGTTTCAGGGCAGAACAGAAGGTCTACACAGAGAAGAACCCTGATTGGCCAGTTTGGTCAGATGCTCATCTGTAGGCCAGCCAGTAGGAAGACCATGTAAGAAAAGATGTTTGAATACCTGCTGGAAATGAGGTGACCCCTTATAAAATGGAGGAAGAAGAGCCTGGAGAGATGATTCCACCCGTAGAGTGCTTGCTGTAGACCCGAGTTCGGCTCTCCAGCACTCACGTGAAAAGTTGGCATGACAGTGTGTACCTGTTGTCCCAGATCAAGGCAGGCAAAGACAGGACAGTGAGGTCCCTGGGGCTTGTTGGCCACCCAGACTAAGTGAATTGAGGAGCTCCAGGTCTAGTAAGAGATTGCTGTCTTAGAAAAATAACAGTAGTCAATAAATAAAGATAAGNGCTGGAGAGGTGGCTCAGTAGTTAAGAGCACAAACTGCTCTTGCAGAGGACCGGAGTTTGGTACCCAGCTCCCGTGTAGGGCAGTTCACAACCATCTGTAACTCCAGCTCTAAGGGATCAGGCACTCTGTTCTGAACTCCACAGGCAACTGCACTCACATGTGCATAGACGCCCCCACACTTGTATACACATAATCATAAATAAAGTGGGAAATGATTGGGGTAGACTCCCAACATCAGCCTCTGAACATGTGTGCACACATATGTACATACATGCATACATATATACAGACATGTACACACACACACACAAAATAAAAAGGAGGAAGTGATACCAAGATGTCAAAGCAGTCACTGTTCACTGAAGTCCACCTCTGGTACCACAGTGTACACCTGCCCTTCTTCCCCGATATAGGGACCTGTCAGTACCTGGCAACTCCGAGTCAGCCCCAGCCTGGCCATGAAACATGCTGGCCTTCCTCCCAGGAGACTTACAACTACGGCATCCTGCCAAAGGTCTAGTGACAGCCATCAGTTCTGGACCATGGATTCTTATGGTCCCAAGAGCTATGAGCTACATAATAAATGTATTCACTCCCAATATGCTAACACAGATCATGAAGAACAGGAAAATCCAAGAGGAGACACTGACTGGCAACTGCTCTATGTTCAGTGACTTGTCTTACAGCTTCGACATCTGATAAATGCTTGAGGGACAAAATCCNACAGAATCATAATGGACACTCAGACTTACTTGTGCACGGGGAGCATGACAGGCAAGAACAAAGCTAACATGACAAATACAAACCCAGTAACTGCAGGAAGATGGTGCCTCTCTCTCTCTTCTCTGGAAGACCCAGAGTGGACTGCAGTCCAGGCATGGGGGCTGCATTGCTTTGTTCTACAAGGCTGTTCTGGGAATGAGAACCCTGTCCAAGTGTCCCACCATACACACTAGAGTGTGTCCTCATGCACAGGTTCAAACTGGGGTCTCTAGCTTAGCTCTCTGGGAACCTCTTCCTTGGTCATGTCATCACTGGTGACACNTTTGCTAAGAGCATTGGGGAGCTGGAAGGATGGTTCAGAAGTCAAGAACACTGGCTGCTGTCATGGAGGACCCTGGTTCAGTCCCCAGCACCCACAAGGTGGCTCACAACCATCTGTAACTCCAATTCCAGTGGATCTAGCATCCTCTTCTGGCCTCTTTGGGCACCAGGCACACATGTAGTGTTCATATATACATGTAGGCAAAACACGAACATAAAATAAAAATGAGTAAAACTTANAAAACAAAAGCATTCAGACCCATGACTGCCCTCCCTGTCACTTCCATCTCTTAGATCCAGACCTGAGGCTTCTCTTTTCTCCCCTGCACACTGGAATGCAATCTGTATCTTCAGACTCGGCCACATCCAACTCTCTGTTGACTTTGTCAAGCCTCAGCTTCTCTCTTTGTCTTGACCTTGACCTTAGGGGTGATGAGGCTGCTTACCTGTCCAGTTGTGATGTCTTCTGCTTGGGAACCAGGTTGAGGCCTTAGGGAAACAAAGACGTGAACGTTCTCAGAGAATCCACTCCACAGCGTGCCCCAGTGTCCGTCAGTGCTTCTGGGTACATTGCCCGGTCCCTGACCTGGGTTAGGGGAGTGTCCTTCTTAGAGGATGACAGGGTCCACGTCACCCACTTTTCACATCATAGTCCATCACTAAGGGNAGTCAGAGCAGGAACTCAAGGCAGAAACTGGAGAAGAAGCCACCGGTGGGGTGCTGGGGGCCAGGGTGGTGCTTACAGGCTTGCTCCTCATAGCTTGCTCAGCCTGCTTTCTTAAAGTACTCAAGACCACCAGCCCACAGGTGGCACCACCCACAATGAGCTTGGGCCTTCCCACATCAACCATCAATCAAGAAAATGCCCCACAGGCTTGCTGGTGTGGGCATTTTCTCAACTGGGGTTCCTTTTTCCCAAATGACTCTATCTCGTGTCAAGTTGATTAAAAAAAAGCACATGGAACCTCTTACAACATCCACATCAGGAAAGAGTTCTGTTGCCTGTACCACTGGTCTCTTCTCTCCACTCAGGGTGCAACATAGAAAATGCCTGCTACCCACTGGGTGTGTGCGCCGAGCGGACTGCCATCCAGAAGGCCATCTCGGAAGGATACAAGGAGTTCAGGGCTATTGCTATCTCCAGGTGAGTGGGATAGGCCAGTTCCTGCAGAATTCATCATTCCTCCAGCTAACTTTCCCCCNTACACAANCCATCCATTCACTCACCAGACCCGTGTCTATTGTACATGTTCTTCTTGGCAGACACGGGTAGACCCTGTGGCTGAGTGCTAGGGACAAGGAGGTAAATAAGAAATAAGAGTCTGAGGCTGAGGACGTGGCTCAGTTGGTAGAGTGCTTACCTAGTATGCAAAGACCCTGGGTTTAACCCCAGCATCAAATAAGACTAGATATAGCTGTACACCCCTATAATCCCAGCACTCAAAGATAGAGGCAGGAGGATCAGAAATTCAAGGTTGGCCTTAGCTAAATAGTAAGTTCAAGGTCGGCCTTGGCTGCATGGGTCAGTGAGTAGGTACACTTGATGTATACGCTTGAGGACTTGAGTTCAGATCCTGAACAAGGTCAAAAGAGTCATGGTGGTTTGCACCTGTGATCCCAGCACCGGGCAGGTGGAGACAGGCGGATATCCCTGGANCTGGCTGGCCACCAGTCTAGTCAAAGAAGTGAGCTCCAGGTTCAGTGAGAGAACACCTTTCAAAAAATAAGGTGGGGGCTGGAGAGATGGCTCAGAGGTTAAGAGCACTGGCTGTTCTTCNNGAGGTCCTGAGGTTTGGTTCCCAGCACCCACATGGTAGCTCACAACCATCTGTAACTCCAGTTCCACAGATTCCAAAACCCTCTTTTGGTCTCTGCAGGTGTCAGACATGCATGTGGTACGTAGACGTCCATTCAGGCAAAATACCCACACACATAAAGTAAAACAATTAAATATATATATACATGTATATGAAATATATGCACATGTATATCTGTAGTGGATGGTAACTGAGGAAGATATCTGGAATTGACTTCTGGCCTCCATACACGCATGCACACAAACCTGTATGCACACATACAGGAACACATAGATACCACACACACACACGGAAAAATAATAATAAAATAAATGGACTCAATCAGTGGTAGTGCAACAAGAGACAGCCCAGAACTCCACCAGTAGCTTAAGGCCTTTCCTTAAACTTTTAGTAGCTTCCATATCGGTAAAGCCAAATTCTTGGCTTTGCTGAGGAAAAGCATTTTAAGACAAATCACTACAAAGTGGAATTGAAGTTTATTAAAAGGCATTTAAAATCTTTCTTAGATTTATTTTATGTGGATAGGTGTTTTGCATGAATGTTATATATGTCTGTACACCACATGCATGCCTGGAGCCTGAGGTCAGAAGANGNCATCGGATCTCCTGAGACNGGAGTTACACATGGTTGTGATACACCATGTGTGTGCTGGGAATCCAACCTAGGTCCTTTGCGATAACAAGTGCTCTTAACTGCCAAGCCATCTCTCCAGTCCTCTAGAAGATGTTTTAAATGTAGACTTTAAGCAAGAAGGTTATAGAAAGAGAGGTGCCCAGGGGAAGAATAAGACATACTCAAGAGCTGAGTGTGGGCTTCTCAAAGGAAATTCATACTGTGTTGTCCAGTGGTGACTATAGGAGGGAATTGGAAGCTTTGGGATCTCATCGTTCAGACTGGTTTCTAAGGGCTTCTCCCTTCCTCTAATTTTCTCTCTCTTTTCTTTTCTTTCTTTCTTTTTTGTTTATTTGTTTTTTGTTTTGAGACAAGGTCTCACTGTATAGCCCTGGCTAGCTACACAGCTATGAAACTCACTCTAGACCAGGCTGGCCTTGAACTCACAGAGGTCCACCTGCCTCTGCCTCCCTTGGAACTAGAGGTGTGTGCCATGCCTGGCACATTCTTGATTCTCAGCTACTGAGNAGCTACTGAGAAGAACCAGACTGCTGAGTGAGCGGCCNCTNTCCTCTTTCATGTCCCTATCATTTTCTGTGTCTTTCTGGTCTGCCTCAAACTCCACCCTCGGGGTTTGTCTACAGAGCAGGTAGACCCGGGGTGACTCTGGCACAGCAGAGTTTCTGTCCCTACAACAAGTACGACACAATCCCCCAAGGTACGGTAGAAAGACGTCACACAGAAAGAGCCAAAGGACCTGAAAATCACTTGGTATAGACTCCCTTGCCACCACNCCACGTAGACAAAAAATAAACAAACAAACGAAAAAACTCTGAGTTAAGGGACTTTCTCAAGAGTTAGTGGTGAAGCTGGGACAAAACCCAGATCTCAGAGTCATATTCCAGGGCACAGTCGACTGTGTCACACTGTGCCAGGAGGCCAGACGCTGTCCAGAACCAGCTGTTCAGCTCTTCAGAGGTCAGCGCCCAGGTGAAGGTGCCAAAACCAGGGTCCAAAACCAGGCTAGGGCGGTGACCTGGTGACAGCCATGTAAGCACTGACTCTACGCTTCAGGCTAACCCAACTCCAGCCAGGATCTGGCTGGATAAGAATTCCAGTCAAGGGCTGGAGAGGTGGCTCAGAGGTTAAGAGCCCCGGCTGTTCTTCCAGAGGTCCTAAGTTCAATTCCCAGCAACCACATGGTGGCTCACAACCATCTGTAATGAGATCTGGTGCCCTCTTCTGGCATGCAGGCATACATGCAGGCAGAACACTATGTACATAATACATAAGTAAATAAATAAATAACTACCTGCAGTCAATGCTCTCTCCTCCAAGGGGGGTGTGGTAGGAGTCTTGTTGGCGCTGGACCTAGACTGTGTGGCTAAGACCAAAGCCTGTGTGAAAGGGCTTTTACTGGTTTAGAACCTATCAATTTAATGCTTTTGTGATNAGTTGCATCTGGGTGCCCCTTTTGTATTGGCTAGGAGANAAGTAACCTTGGCAAATTATTGGTTGAGGAAATTGACACAGGAAATGGTGAACCCAGCCAGCAGAGCCGCTGACCAAGCATCAGTCTTTAGCAGTGTAGGACACAGACTCTGGAAGAATCATTTCTTCCTGTGAAGGGAATTGCAGCCTGGTAGAGAAACAGGGGCTGTGAGAGCAAGGCTGACATGGCCTGCACAACAGGAAGGACCTTGTGGTTTTTCCAAGACCCTGTGCTCTGTCCTGATCTGGCCTGGAGGGGGTCCAGAGTACCTGAGAGCCATGTTGGGGTGACTGGAGCCAGGTATGCCCTTGAGAACCGAGGCGGCGATTCCCAGCTTTCTCTGGGGCCGAGGGCTGTCCAAGCTTCCCTTTGGCTTCCGGAGGATAAACGAGGCTGTGCTGGGAACATTTTGTGCAGCTGAGGACAGATTGGGCTGTCCATTGCACTTTATGAAGAAATGGGGAGAAATAACTCAATTTCAAAGCTAGTCCAAGAAAGTAATGATGTTCTGGGGAAGAGAGGCCAAAGCCAGCAGAATGGTGCAGCCTGCTGGCTCTGTTAGCATTTGCCCAGTAAAAGGCTTTTTCTCTTGCCCATCACCTGCTTTTAAATATGACCAATGGGGTCATGCTATGATCAGCAGATGTCCTCATACGACACCTGCAGTTTCCAGCACCCAATTGGCCTACTCTGGATTTTTAACCCATAACCATATCCCCCAGCCAGCAATGCAGTCATTATCATACTAATGACTTATTAAACAGAGAANATGGATTTAGAGGAGGAATGAGAAATGCCAGCCAGCCCTTATTGGCACAGAACGGGGCTGAGCAGTCCAGTCCCCTCCCTGGGATCACAAAGGATNGAGGTGCTGTGGGCGTTGGCAGAGTCAGGTGAGATTCTGGGGTCTCACTGGAATCCTAGCCTCTGTCCTCAGANTCAGTAGGCTTCTGGCTTACCAAGCTGAGCATGTCCTCAGCNTATGACCAAGGTCTGTACAAACCACAAGAAACCCTTGATTTCCAGTNAAAAGAACCCAGGTGTGGTGATTTGAAAGAAAATGGCCCCCAAAGAGAGTGGCACTATTAAGAGGTGTGGCCTTGTTGGAGGAAGTGTTCACTGTGGGGATGGGCTTTGAGTTCTCCTATGCTCAAGCTACACCCAGTGTCACAGACCAATTCCTGTTGCCTGCAAGATGTAAGACTCTCAGCTACTTCTCCAGCACCATGTCTGTCTGCACACCGCCATGCTCCCCGCCATGATGATAATGGACCGAACCTCTGAACTGCAAGTGAGCCACCCCAATTAAATGCTTTCCTTTGTAAGAGTTGCCATGGTCATGGTGTCTCTTCACAGCAATAGAAACCCTAACTAAGACACCAGGGGCAGAGAATCAGGAAAGCCTGGGGAGGTGTCCAGATGCAGCCAGCATGTCTGAGGGTTANTGCTCACTCTTGGCAGGAATGTTGAGTGACACTTAAAAGCCCTGGCTCCAGGGTCCCTGAGGCCAGGTTTCAGTCCTTCCCCACTGTCCACCCAAGGGGTTTAGAAGCCTCTGAATCTGGCCTTTTTATTTTATTTTATTTTTTTAGACTAAGTCTCATGTAAGCTAGGCTGGCCTCAAACTCACTTTGTAACTGAGGCTGTAACCCCAAAATTCTAATCTTCCTGCCTTCACCTCTTGAGTGCTGGGGTTGCGGGTATGTTCCATCATTCCTGCTTTATGTGGCACAAAGCCTGGCCCCTGCATTATAGTCAACCCAGCTACAGTCCCAGGCCTCAGCCTAGCTTTTCAAGACAGGGTTTCTCTGTGTNGCCCTGGCTGTCCTGGAACTCACTTTGTAGACCAGGCTGGCCTCGAACTCACAGAGATTCACCTGCCTCTGCCTTCCAAGTGCTGGGGTTAAAGGCCTGTGCTACTAGGGCCCTGCATCAGCCTGGCTTTTTAAGCTGAAAAATTCCTGAGAGGAACAGTCCTCTGCTGGGCTGTTGGAAGGCTGCATGAAATGACTTTTATGAACTCCCTAGCACATAGTGTGTCGTCAATGAGAACCACAATTGTGGAGTTATCCTATGACTTCTGCAAGCTGCAAGGAAAGAAAAAGCAGAATGCATGGGTTCTGAGTTCAAATCCTAGTTCTTCCCTTGACTGGCTCTGTGACCCTGACTAAGTTGCTTCTTTCATGATCTCTAACATGTANTAAGAGCCTGCGCACAGGCTCACATCTTTCAGTGTGTTGGGGGGATTAACAAGCTGGTTGGCTGGCTCCTCTCCAGAGCCTAAGCTTAGCATTTGGCATGGCAGGCAGTGCAGGGTAAAGAGAGCCATTGTTGTTCTCAGAGTCCCTGGGATGCGAAGCTCAGAACTTTCTGTGGTTGAAACTAAANTTGAATCCAGCTTCCTGGTAGGATGCAGGACCCCTGACTCAGACCACCTTGTCCAGAGAGGAAATGACAGGGCTGTATCACAGAGGGACTCACNNACTGTGGAAGGGAGNCTGAGTGCCCTGGGNGACTTCTCCGTGTCTTGCCCACAGTCTGTCTTTGTAACTACANTTCCTGGCTGCTTTATTCCCCTAGCTGGGTAGTAAGGGGCCTAAAGGCAGGGGCACTCTNATGGTCTCTTTTCCATGACAGCCTGCCTTAGAGCAGGCCCTAGATCAACACAGGAAGAAGGAAACAAAATAGAAGATGGTCTAACCTGGTAACGCCTGCCACCCAGAAACCAAATGGGTGAACTTAATTCACAGAGTGCCCTGGACAAGGGCCCCCATTCCCTAATGTTCCCNTGGGTTTTCTTCTGAAGTGGAAAGCCTTCTCAGGGAGAACCCCACCTTTTCATGAAGCAGAACCATTTTTTGACTTGCCAGGCACAATAGAGAACTCCTTTAATCCCAGTACTTGGGAGGTAGAGACAGGCGGATCTCTGTGAGTTTGAGGCCAGCCTGGTCTGCAGAGTGAGTTCCAGGACAGCCAGGGCTACAGAATGAGACCATGTCTCTAATTAATTAATTAATTAATTAATTAATTAAAATGTAAAACAGAAACACTCTTTGACTGGACCCTCAGCTCTAACTCAGTCATCACAGAATCTAAACAATGGCCCCTGACTGCTCTGTCCCCTGTCTGTCTGCCTTCACTTGGTCATTGCAGGCTAGACAGTTGGTTTCTTCCTGATCACAGTGAATTTGTGTGTCTTGTTCATTGTTGTGCCCCTAGCACCANTGGCAGTACATAGTGCCAGGCACATAGTAAGTGTTCAATAAATATTTGTCATCTGAAATGAGCCATCGCCTATAGAACCCTTTGCAGGGAGCTCAGCATGCTGGGCACACAGTACACAGCACAACAGCTTAGTGTTAACACATAATAAGATGAATCATAAATAGCACAGAGCACTGGGTAATAAAACTACCTGATAAAGTACTGAAATTATGACAGTGATTGCCTATGAAAGGGAACAGATGTGTAGAAATTAGCCCAGGCAATAACAATATAGCATTCTGAGGCTTATAAAACCCTGGGGTTGGAGATTTAGCTGAGTTGGAAGAGCGTCTACCTAGCATGCTCAAAGCCCTGGAGTCCATCCTCAGCACTGCATAAAACCAGGCATGGTGGTGCATGCCTGCAATGCACGAACTCAGGAGATAGAGGCAGGAGAGTCACTAGGTCAGAGTCATCCTCAGCTATGTGACAAGATGGAGGCCAGCCTGGGCTACATGAGACCCTGTCTCAAAACTAAAGTTTACACATCCTTTAGACATGTTATCTCATTTGGTTGAAATCCTGCCAAGTAGATGACATTGTTACCCACGTGTTACAGACAAAGGAACAATCCCTGGATGACTTAAGATGACTCAGAGCCACACAGTGAACAAAACAGGGAGTTGGCCAAGAGTCAGAATTTTAAGTCCCATGTTCTTTTAGAACAGTCACAAAGCTGTGGGCTCAGAAGGGCAGGGACGGTGGCGGCAGGCGCCAAGGCCCCTACAGTCAAGTCTGTGTTCTCTAAGCACCATCCTTTGTCCTCTGTCCCGAGCCAGAGGACTTCTCAAAGGTGCCTGAATTCTCACAGNCAACCCTGGCTGTAAGTATATGTCTTCTCTGTCTCTCTCAGATGCCAGGAGCCCATTTTCTTCTTTGATACACATACATGATATTCTTCAATGCCCAGGGCCTTCATGTGTAATATTTCTTCCTTTCCTCCATTCCCTTTTCTTTCTTTCTTTTTACAGACATTTTTATATACATGGTGTGTGTGTGTGTGTGTGTGTGTGTGTGTGTGTGTGTGTGTGTGTGCCCAAGGAGGACATGGGAAGGTTTTAGCTTCTCTAGAGCCAGATGGTTGTGAGCCACCTGTGCTGAGAATGGAACTCAGGTCCCCTGGAAAAGCAACACATGCCATCTCTTCAGTAAACCCCTCCCAAACCTCTCTCTTATATTTATTTCTTTAAAATACAGAACACCCACCAGGTGGTGGTGGCGCACGCCTTTAATCCCAGCACTCGGGAGGCAGAGGCAGGTGGATCTCTGTGAGTTCAAGGCCAGCCTGGGCTACCGAGTGAGTTCCAGGAAAGGCACCAAAGCTACACAGAGAAACCCTGTCTCGAAAAACCAAAAAAACACAGAACACTCGCCCCAGACTTCAGAATGACCATTCTGTTATCCATCTCACCAAATCTATGGCCTCACCAATGAAACCGCTATCCTGATACACCGCTTGTTCTGAAAATCAAACCAAATGACATAGTTAAATGCCTGGGACGGTAGCTTTTCACTAAATGGGAATGAATGACTCTGCTCTTCCTGTGAGGACAGGCTGATGCCACCTTCTGTGTGAGATTGTCTCGCTCCAGTGGTGAGCTTATTACTGTGCATTCTTAATGCATTTTACTTAAAATAATAAGTCATCCAGTTTTGTGTCACCCACTGAGCCGAGCCCTCCTATGAAGGACAGAGACAAGCTCTCCTTCACCCTTGTCTCCTGGAGTGTGGGTGACAAGACAGCTAAGTGCCCCTTAAACATTTATGAGTGCCACTGTGGCTTTGCTTTCGGAAGTGTGGCCAGCTGCCAAGTCGCCTTCCCAGCTTCCAGAGCACAATGCTTCTGGGAATCAGGAGTTGTCTGATGGGGTGTGACCTGATTTGCAACAGGACAGGGACTCAGAATATGAATCTCAGCCACCGGCCAAAAGCCTTGTGACAGACTGGTCTGAGTTGAGTCTTTGTTTCCCCAGTGACTTACAAGAGGAGTTCATCTCTCCATGTGGAGCCTGCCGACAAGTCATGAGAGAGGTAAGAGCTTGGTTCCTCCCTGGAAAGCAAGCCTCAGGTCTTTTAGGGGCCACACCAGACTGCCAGTGTGGACAGTTACTGTCCGGGCTACTCAGCTGGCTAATTCCTAAGGCCTTCCTGGGTTCACTGACTCACTGGAAATGAGTCCCTTTTTCAACACACACATACTGACAACTCTCTGTTGTTGATGCCAGGCATTGAGCCAGCTCTGGGGATAAGCCAGGCCAGGCTTGCCCTCACTGAGCTTCCAGCAGCTGTGAGAAAATACAGGAATAGAAGTCAGGGGATGGAGGGGCAGCAGAGGACAGAGAACAATAAACCCCAGCCTGCAGGCCAATCCCAGCGTGCCTTTTGACTGTAGATAAGTCTGGTAGGGGCACAGCTATGCCCAGTCACTGCTGCATTGGCGGTGACTACTCTGGCCCCGTGGTAGCAGGGCTGAGCTGTTACAGGAAGGCCGCACAGCCTAGGAAACCCGATATACTTCCTATTTGTCCTTTGTCAGCAAATACTTTGCCAGCTTCTGCTCTGGAAGGACCTCTCTTTGAAGGTGACATTCTAGTAGAATTATAAATCATGAAAAACTGTGAGACAGAGAGTTCTAGAGAAGGAGAATTCTAGACAGAAGGACCAGTGGGTTTCACACCAGCCTAGATGTTTGCTGTGTGATGACTAGCAGAGGAACAAAGGGCAGTGGTAGGAAGAGCAATGGGATATAGGATCACAGGCATGGGCTAGGGCCGGGTCACACGGCTGTACCGGCCAGGGAGCAGAGAACATGTTTATTCCAGATTAAAGAGAACCGAGTTATATGCTTAAAAATGACAAAAATGGGGCTGGAGAGATGGCTCAGAGGTTAAGAGCACTGGCTTCTCTTCCAGAGGTCCTGAGTTCAATTCCCAGCAACCACATGGTGGCTCCCAGCAACCACATGGTGGCTCACAACCATCTGTAATGAGATCTGGTGCCCTCTTCTGGCCTGCAGGCATACATGGAGACAGAACACTGTATACATAATAA
>LZPO01075859.1:368020-391431 GCA_001675575.1 Neotoma lepida | reverse complement strand
ATCCCCAAAGACTGATAGTGTCTGGTAACAGCTCGGTGATTCAGACAGATGTGTGGAAGAACAGGAGGCCATGGACCAGCCTTGGCTGGCAGCTCACACATCACAATGCCACAATGCCACAGTCTCTGTGAACTGGGCACCTACTAAGTACCAGGTGTGTGAGTCTCACCATGCTTACCAGGAAGAAGCTAGGGCTGTTGACTTCATCTCTATCACTGACTTAACCCACCCCCAGTACCCTATTCTATCACTAAACACCTTGTAGATGAAGACAGTGAGCCCCAGAGGACCCACACAAGGGAGGGTGTGGGAGAAAGTTCTGGAGACGTGTTCATCCTGATGTATTAGGTACATTCCTATTGCTGTGATCAATCACCGTGATCAAAGCAATTTAAGAAGAAATAGTTATTTGGGGCTTATGGTTCCAGAGGGTCCATAATGGAAGGGACAGCAGATGGCAGATGTGGTGGCTGGAGCCGGAAGCTGAAGGCTCACATCTGGAACAGTAGGCAGGAAACCATGAGTGTGCTGGAAACCATGGATTTTAAAACCTCAAAGCCTGCTTCCAGTGGCACTTCCAGCAAGGCCACACTTCCTAAACCTCCCCAAACAGGCCTACCAACTGGGGACCAAGTGTCCACATGAGACATCACTTCCAAACCACCAGAGCTGACTTGATACCACTAAGCCTCAGTTTCTCCAACAGGGAAATGAATACAATGATAGCAACCACCTCCATGGGTAGATAGTGCTTACTGCAAATATAGTATGTTGAGTGTCGTCAAACAGACACAAACTCCTCCTGGAATGAGGCACAAAGGTGAACCTGTAAGGGGCAGTAGATACTGGCTGTCATTGTCATTGCAGAAGGAAGCCTAACTCTGGAGCACAGACTTTTTTAAAATTTATTTTTAATTATGTCTGTGTGTCTGTGTCTGTGGGTATGTGCATTCAAACACAGTTGCCCACAGTGGCCAGAAACATCAGGTCTTCTGAAGCTGGGGTTACAGGAAATTGTGAGCTTCCCAGTGTAGGAGTTGGAAATCAAACCTGGCTCCTCTGCAAGAGTACTGTGTGCTTTTAACCACTGAGCCATCTCTCCAGCCCAAGGTGCAGGTATTTCAACAGCAGCTAGGAAGATGGCTCATTTGTGTGCAACCTTGAGGACCGGAGTTTGCATCCCCAGAAACCCACGTAACTGCGAGGTGGGCTAGGCAGACACCTGCAATCCCAGTCTTTGAAGGCAGAGACGGGATCTCCAGAACAAGCTGGCAGGACTAGCCCTATGGGTGAGCTCTGGATTTGATGGTGAGACCCTGCCTCAGTGAATAAGAGAAGAGCCATAGAGGATGATTCTAGACCCAACCTTTGAGTTTCCACATGCATGTGCTCCCATGTGTGCCCCCACACATGCATACACACACATGTATTCCATGCACACATGAAAATGGAGAAAAGGTATTAGTTTTACAAAGCTCTTGGGGGCGTCCCCTAGGNAATGCTCATGACCAGTTGACAACAGGCCATGGACGGTGCTGTTGACCGGTGCTTTTCCCTTGATTCCGCCTCAGGCTCTATGAACCAGATGTGTTATTGTTACTCACATTTGACAAGAGAGGAAACTGAGGCACAGAGGACCATTAACAGAAAACAGTAGAGTCAGATTCAAACCCATGCCTTCCATCGCCCTCAGTCCCCTGGCCTCTCTCACACAATTTTGCTCTCTTTTCCAGTTTGGCACTGACTGGCCTGTGTACATGACCAAGCCAGATGGCACATATGTAGTCAGGACAGTCCGGGAGCTGCTGCCAGCCTCATTTGGGCCTGAAGACCTGCAGAAGATTCAGTGAAGCTAAAGAATAGAGTGCCTGTCTGTGTGGGCCTTGGTTCCCTACCTAAGGGCCAGGCCCTGGAAGATTTCATAATGATGCTGGCCCTGGCTGGGCCTGGAGACACCTGCCACCTGGGTCCCAAATGGCTNGGCAAGGGCGACCTTGATTCACACACCACAGTCTCCCCTAGAGTGATGGAAACTGTCACTCAGCCTGNGCCAAAGCCTGCATCCTCCTGGGGACTGAGACCACTCCATCCCACCTCTCCCTCCTGCAAGCCCTGATACTCCAGGCTTGGCCTGCCTCTCTGCCAGCCTCCCAAGGTGCTGTCCTGTTCCGTATGACTTTTCTGAATATAAACCACAGAACATCCTCACTGAGAACGTGCTTTTGCTTTTAGTCCCTGTGTGCAGCTCTTGGGGGTGGTTCATGTCGTAGGGCAGTCTTAGCTGTTTTCTTCTGGCAGAAGACATGGGTGATTCCCAGTGCACCTCTCTATGTGGCATCTGAAGTCAGAGGCTCCTTGCCCCTGTGTTCTTGGGTGGGAGGCCCCTAGGCAGGGTTTGATTCCAGGAGCCCACTTGCTATAGTGTGGACACAGGATGGAAGCTGAGTCATTGGGGGGGTGTCCCTGAAGGATATGGAGGTATCCAGACTTCCTCCTCCTCCTCCTCCTCCACTTCCTAGCTATGAGGGGAGCTGGTCTTCACCACACATTCACAATGATGTGCAGAACCAGAGGCTGAAAGTCAAGGAGCGCACAGCCAGAGCCCCCAAAACTCAGCCCAAATAAACCTTTCCTCTTCATAAGTCACTTCTCCCAGACATTTGTTACAGGGCAGAGAGCTGACTGGCACACCATTACTAGGGCTGGCTTGGGCTCAGTAGAGACCTGAGTCCTGATGTCACCTGTAGTCAGACTTTTCTTTGGCCACCAGCTCACAAATAATGACATGGGGACTTTTTATTAATTATGAAAGCTCGGCCTTAGCTTAGGCTTGTTTCTAACTAGCTCTTATAATTTAAATTAACGCATTTCTATTTTTCTACATGCTGCCACCCACGTGGCTTGTGGCTTTTACCTCTCTCATCCTGCATGTCCTCGGTGTCCAACTGGCGACTCTCATATACCTAGATTCCTCCTCCTCTTCCTTACTCTCCCCAGAAATCCCACCTATACTCTCCTGCCTAGCTATTGGCCGTTCAGCTTTTAATTACACCAATCACAGCAATACATCTTCACATAGTGTACACATATCCCACAACAGCCACCCACTGCCACAGCTGTAACAGGCACAGTGTGGGGGAATCTGGGCAAAGCAGAAAAGATAGCTCTCGGGACCCACTAAGTGACACACTCTTTTGTACCACTCTTTGTTTTCAATGCTCAGCGGTTCTGGGAGCTAGCTGTCACCTCTCTTTTTAGGTCATGGGGCAGAGTAGCTGAGAGCTTGCTCTACAGCCATGGCAGAGCTCAGCAGAAAATCCAGATCCCTCGGGGTCTGGTGGTGCACACCTTTAATCTCAGCACTCGGGAGGTAGAGGCAGGCAGATCTCTGTGAGTTCAAAGCCAGCTGGGACTACATAGGGAGTTTTCAGGCCAGCCAGGGTGACATAATGAGACCCTGTCTCAACCAAAACAAAAAGAAAGGTCCAGTTCCCTTGACCCCACAGTGACCTGGAAGCTATGCACTCTGCTGAGGGTTTTGACATATATGAACTCACTGGTGGTTTTGCTTTCAGTTTATCAATAAACACATCAAAGATCAGAGAGGTTAAATCATTTGCCCAAGGAGCTGGAGAGGTGGCTCAGAGGTTAAGAGCACTGACTGTTCTTCCAGAGGTCCTGAGTTCAATTCCCAGCAACCACATGGTGGCTCACAACCATCTGTAATGAGATCTGGTGCCCTCTTCTGTATACATAATAAAGTGTCTGTTTAAAAAAAAAAAGATTTAAAAAAAAGATCATTTGCCCAAAGTCAAACAGCCAATAGATGGCAGAGTTCAAATGTGAGTCAGCTCTGTCTGATTCTGAGAGGCTTTTCCCCATCCTCCCACAGCCAGAACTGTTTACTGAGTGTCTTTCATATGTCAATATGCTGAATTCTGCAGAGAGAACAGTGTGGAAGAAACAGTCTACTCTTGAGAAATGCTCAGTGTGAAGAGAGAGGGAGTAGAAAGACGAAATGCACAGGCATGCACACCATGACCAGGGAGGGACTAGCTGGCTGCTTTGTGCATTGGTGAGCACACACATGCATACTCACACACACACGCACACACAGAGGGAGAGAGAGAGAGAGAGGTCCACATGCATGCATGCACTAAAAANAAAATAATGTTTAAAGAAAGTTCGTGCTTTGGATTAAACAGCCTTCAGGTTGCGTGGTTTGGTGCAAGTTATTTCATTACTCTGAGACTCCATCTCCTCATTTGTAAATGGGACTGTTGTGAAGGCCTGAATGAAATCATGTGAAATTAAAAGCCCCGTATTTCAGCCACATATGGTGGTACATGCCTGCAATCCCAGTGTTTTCGTTGGGATTTCTATTGCTATGCTAGAACACCATGCCCAAAAGCAGCTTGGGGAGGAGGGGGTTTATTTCATCTTACACTTCCACATTACCACCCATCCCATTGAGGGAAGTCAGGACAGACACTTAAGCAGGAGCCTGGAGGCAGGAACTGAAGCAGAGGCCGTGGTTGAAAGCTTGCTACCCACAGCTTGCTCAGCCAGCTTTCTTGTACAACCCAGGACCAAGCTGCAGACATCAGTCATTAATGATTTATTAATCATTTTATTAATCAATAAACACTCTGCAGACTTGCCAACAAGCAATCTGATGGCGACAATTTCTCAGTTGAGGTTCCTCTTCTCTGGTGGCATACACCCTTAGGCTGAGCTCTAGGAGAGCAGAGGCAGGCAGATACCTGTGAGTTCAAGGACAGCCTGGGCCACAGAGAGAAACCCTGTCTCAACAAACAAACGAAACTAACTGGGACACCCAGCACTGGGGGGACTGAGGCAGGAGAGTCATGGCAAGTTCAAGGCCGGCCTGGCAACAGAGTGAACGTGTTAAACATCAACAGTATCGGGTCCTCAGCAAGAAGTCAGCAAGTGTCAGTCAGCTGTTCGCCTTAAAGGGGAAAGATTTCAGTCCTTTGAGGATGAATTTTGCAATCAGACAATAGTCTTTACAACCAATTTGATTCTCTCTCTGTCTCTTTCTCTCTTTCTGACAGGGTCTCATGTAGTCCAGGCTGAATTCAAATTCACTGTGTAGTCAAAGATAACCTTGAACTTCTGATCCTTTTGCTGCTCCTCCAAATGCTATGACTACAAGCATACACTATGGTGCCCAGTTGTGTGGGATGCTAGGGCTGTGAGCATGCTAGGTGTACACTCTACCAACTGAGCCACATGCCAGCCTGTGATTCCCTTAACTATGCAGTAACAGCTCTGTGAGATAAAATGAAGTCTCTACCTTCCCAGAGCTCAGTCTCACAGTATTTCATGTCAGTCAAGGGGAAGACAATGTCAGAGGACAGATGGCAGAGAGCTCCCCAGAGAAGACAGCCATATTTCAGCCAGGGGTTAAGATAGGTCAAGACAGGTCTTCCAGTCAGGAACATACAAAAGATTGTTCNGTGAAGCTCTGGNGGTCTGGGGTGGGTAAGAGACAAGGCACAAATACAGGCACTTCATGAAAGCAGGCAGAGGAAGGCATTACTCAACGGAAGCTTCCAGAAATTAGTTGAACACTATCCCCTAGGAAGAGCTATAGTTACTGGCCCGAGAGAGGCTGGGAAGTTAAAACCCAAGCATTTTCACTTGGCAACTAGCTGTGCAGCACACACACTGACAAGCGGGGTTTTCAGAGCCCCACATGCTCTATTGTTCAGTGTCGTGGTGTCTTCAGAACCCTAAGGCGCAGTCCCAGATTCCAATGGAAATAAATAGAAGCGTGTGTGCCTCCTCCGCTCTTGCCAGCTGCTGCTGCCTGCCTCCTTCAGTCCCATGGTGCTTGAGGATTTCCTCTGGGCAGGAANAAGGTCACAACTACAATGACAGACACTAACAGTACACAGAGACTGTGTCTCAGATGAAAGCCACTGTTCATGAACAAGTAACTGGGTGTAGTGGTGTGGGCCTGGAATCTCAGCTACCTGGAGACTAAGGTAGGAGGAACATGAGTTCAAGGCCAGTCTGGGTTACATGGTGACTTGAGAGCCACCTTGGGAAATTTAGCAGGACCCCACCTGAAAAAAAAAAAAAGAAAAAAAGATTAGGGCTAAAGATTTGGCTCAATGGTTAAGAGCATTTAGCATGTACTGCTCTTNCAGAGGACTGGGGTTCAGTTCCCAGCACCTATATTAAGTGGCTCACAACTGCCTGTAACTCTAGAGCCAGGGGATTCAACACTTTTTTCTGGGTTCCATAGGCACCTATGCACATGTGATGCACATAATGTCACAAGAAACATGCATATATATATATATAGAAATCAGAATAAATACATAAAAATAAAAAGTAATGAGGCAGGTGGATCTCTGGAGTTTGAGGCCAACCTGGTCTACACAGTGAGTTCCAGGACAGCCAGAGATATGTAGAGAGAACTTGTCTCTAAAATAAATAAATAAATAAATAAATAAATAAATAATAAATTGTTTTGTTTTTAAGGGCTAGGGACATAACTCAGTGACAGAGTGCTCACCTAGCATGTGCAAGGCTCCAAGTTCAATCCACAATATTGCAAAAAGAAGGATAATGATGGGCTGGTGGGGGGTGAGGAAGATGTAACAGAGCTGGGGATGTAGCTCAATGGTAGAGTACTTGTCTAGTACGTGTGAGGCTCTGACCATTCCCAGCATCACAAAGATAGCGGGTGGAGAGAAAGATCATAGAGATAGGTGATAGATAGATGGATAGATGACAGATAGATAGATAGATAGATAGATAGATAGATAGATAGATAGAGTAGATGATTGATGATAGATGATAGGTAATAGATAATAGATTAAAGACATGATAAACTGATGATAGACAAATGACAGGTAGGTAATAGATGATATAGATTCTAGATTATGATAGATAAATGATAGATGGTAGATAGAAATAGATGGGTAATGATGATAGATGATAGATAATGANAGGTAGCTAGCTTACTGAGTCTCAGACATGTGTTCACTTCACAAGTGATTGTATGAACACAGAGGCTGAACTAGAAGGCTGTTGACGTTTGAGGAAAAACATAAGAGGAGAAAAATTAAAAGCTCTACAGGTGCACAGGAAAATATAGGGCACAAGGATTCTATCAGCTCCCTGCCAGTCTGTGAAAATCACCCTAGGACAGCAAGCACGTATTATCTCAGTTTCTCACAGTCAGAATTCTGGGCTGAGCTGAGTCTTCGGCTCTCTTGAAAGGCTTCACGGAAGGTACGAGCCTGGGTTGCCATGTCCTCTGTGGAGGCCCACAAAGGTTTCCTAGTGAGATCTGAGTTTGCTTTACCCAGCAGGACTGCATTAGAGGATTGCTTGACCATGTGCATGGTTACTAGGTGATTGGAAGGGTCTACACTTGGCTGAGCTAGGGGGAGGTCTTTGCTCCACCCCTTGGCATTCCTATAAATAGCCCTTCAGAAAAAACAGGAGGGGCCTGTGGATAAGGATCCAGGCCCTCCCCAGGCTACTCTGTGTTTCTGTCTGTTTCTCTCCCCTCTATCCTTCTATCTAAATCTCTTATCCCTCACTCCTCAAGAGTACCCTGGGGTAAAATGTGAGAGCCAGACAACGCAGCTCTGGCTACAGAACTGCCTTACAGACCGCTTTTGGTGGGTTCAGGAGGTGTTGAAACATGCTCGGCATTTTAGGGGCAGTCAGGGTGGTGACCAGAGCCTTCGTTAAGTGTACGCAGGCCCGCAGACTGAAGAAGCAGAACCTAAAATGTGAGAGCCAGTCTCCCAGCTGGTCTCCCACAGTCATCTGAAGACTATAGTGGGGCAGATCTGCAAAGCTGGCACACACAGCTGATGACAAGATTTGGTTCCTCATGATCTAGCTGCTGTTGTGACTGGGTTCCTTGCTCTCATAGGGCAGTTAGTGCATGGCAGCTGGGTTCTCTTAGAATAAACAAGAGAGAGGAGCTGAAAAGTACAGAAAGCCAAATCTCTCTGTAGGCCACATACTGTATATTTCCATGCCNCTGTGACCGAAATGCCTGGTGACAACTTTTTTTTTTGAGATTTATTTATTTATTATGCATACAGTGTTCTGCCTGCATGTGTGCCTGAAGGCCAGAAGAGGGCACCAGATCTCATCATAGATGGTTGTGAGCCACCATGTGGTTGCTGGGAATTGAACTCAGGACTTCTAGAAGAGCTGCCAGTGCTCTTAACCTCTGGGCCATCTCTCCAGCCCCTGGCTGGTGACAACTTAAAGGAGAAAGAATCTATTAACTTCTGATCTCAGAGGTCAAGTGCATTGTGGTGATGAGGACCCAGTGAGGCTGAGCAGGTCACTGCTGTGGTGCTCAGGACCCAGTGAGGCTGAGCAGGTCACTGCTGTGGTGCTCAGAGAGCAGACAGGGAACACTCCTGCTCAGCTGGCTGTCTCCCTTCCCCATTTTACTGTGAAGTCCCCAGCCCACGGGGGTCTTCCCTCCTCTCTTAATCCTCTCTGGACACACCTTCACACACACCTAGAGGTGAGCTTCACCTAGGTGCTTCTAAAGCCAGTCAAGTTGACAATGAAAATTAATCACACCTCCAACTGTTTCCACACATCCTATCCTAGAAGTGATTCCCTGAGGGCCAGTCCCTATCCTTTGTGCTCACACAGGGCCATAAATACCAGGTCCTGGGCATTCTAAAAATACAGGTGTTGAAAATGTATGTGGGCAAGGAAAAGAAAAGGAGACAAGAATAGATGCCAGTGGCAGGAGGGTCAGCAGAAGCAAGCATGGCTGGCCCTGTGTGGGAGTCCACCTGACTGCAAAGGACACCATCAGGCCCAAGACAGGGGGGCTGTGGCACGGCCAGCCTAGCCCCTGAAATAGCTCTCTCTTCTGAATCAGGAGTTGTACAGCTGCAGGTGTAGCTCCATCAGCAGAATGCTTCTCTATGAGGCTCTGGGTTCCATCCTCAGAGCCACATAAACCAGCTGAGGTACTGGAGAGGATCAGAAGTTCAAGGCCATCCTCTACTATGTACACAATATGAGATCTGCATGGGCTACATAAAACCCTGTTTCAAGAAAAAAAATGGGGTGGGGGAGAAGCAGTAGTGATGTAGGGGAAACTATTAAAAAATAGCTCAAAAGTATAATTTCATTGCCTCTGGGCTGGAGGCAAGGCTTGGGGAGAGTTGGGACTGGAGACAGCTGCCACTTTTTTCTTGCTTTAGCAGAGAAAGTCCACTGAAGGCTTGTATTCCCAGAAGACTTTCAAACAAGGGCTGGGGACCCAGAAGACCTTTCATTAGGTGCCAGGGCAGCCAGGTTAAACTCCACAGCCCCCATTCTTAAAGAACTCATATGTTACACGGGGAGAGAGGAAGAGCTTCCAGTCCATTCCAGAGAAAGTCAGGGGAGGCTTCCTGGACCCTGAGTATGAATGGAGACTTGGAGAGGTAGATTAGACCATCGGCATCAGCGACATGACTGGACAACGGCAAATGATCCTAGTATTTATTGCTGGGCCCTAAAGGGAAGGAGAGGGGGGAGAAAGATGCCGGATAAATAGTGAAGACATTCCGTGCCTAGCTGAGGATCTTGGACTTTGTCCTAAGAGCAATAAGCCAGGACAGAGAACCTGGAGAGGACTTTGCAGCAGGTGGCACAGCTGTGTTTTTTCCATGAGTAGTCATTATAGGACAGCAGAAAATGAACAGCACAAAGCACACACAGCTGAACTTCTCAACAATATGGCGTCTCCCTGTTCCACTGCCCACCATGTCTCCATCTCTCTTGGCCCAGGCACCATGGTGATGCTTTCTCCCAGTGAAATGTCGCTATCTGTCCACTGTGTTCTGATGGTAACCTCTAAGGCCTCCAGCCAAGGAGTTTTAGGGGACAGGATTTTGACCTGGTCTCAGCTTTGCTGTCAACAGTTCCAACAGCCTGCACCCTGCCCCCCTCTGCTGGAGTTTACAGACATCGTCTCTGAAACGGGCTGTGGTTAGAGGACACTGCTGCTTTGGGAAAATGTGTCCATCCCTGCCAGGAGGGGACAGAGCGATGAGCCAGTGCCAAGGGATGCTGTCAGGAAAGGAAAGGACAAATGCACTCAAAGGCTGTTTTTTCAACTCTCGCCTTTTCCATTTTTACATTAGCATCAGCCTTTCTCCTCATGCCCTTTGGGAGAAGGTTAAACGATGCTGCTCAGGAATAAAATATTATGTACTTTACCAAAACTCAGGTGTCCCGTGTGCATGGAGGGAGAGTGCTGTGCAGACACAAGGATGCCGTGGCAGGGAAGTAGACCAGAGATGGGTCCTGTGGACTCCCTGGCACCCTTTCTGTCCTCTCCTTGCTTCTGAGCAGATCAAAACTAATCTGGCACATAGCTGCTGTCTGATGTGCTGTGGGTGAACGGCTGTCTCGTATAGAATATTAAACCTGCAGTGTAAGCAGGTTCAACAGAAGACCATGTCCCATATTCCCACTTTGACCTTCTTGGGTATCAATGCCAAGCTGGGGGGACAGTATAGGGAACTGGGGATTATCCACCCTCTGTGACCCTTGGTGCCACAGAAAGGTTTCCATCATAGGACAAATGGGGGCTGGGAAGATGGCTTATTGGGTAAAGTATTTGCTGCACAAACATGAGGACCCGAGTTTGAATCCCAATGCCTACGTAAAAGCTGGGTGCAACGGTGCATGTCTCCAGCATTGAGAGTGGAGGGGCAGAGACAGGCAGATCCCCAAAGCTCACTGGCNAGTCACTCTAGGCAAATGGGTGTGCTTCAAGTTCAGTGAGGGATCATGTCTCACAAATAAATAAATAAATATCGTGGACAGCAATAGAGGAGAATATTTGATGTTGGCTTCTGGCCTCCTTGGCCCCTGTCATAGATGACAGGTGGAGAGCACAGAGGTCCTCAGGCCCTGCCAGGAGCTTCTGTGTGCAGACATTATCTTTCTATACAGATGTCTGCCCAGGAATCAGGCTTCATGCTGTGCTTGGCCCAGACCTGTCAGAAGCAGCTAAGGCTTCCCCTAAGAAGGATACGTGAGCACATCCAATTTACAGCAGCAGGTTAATTAACATTAGTCTGGAGAATTCATTTCCAGCAGGCAGGTACCTATCCCAGTGTAGTGAGACTGCCTGCGGCTTAGGGGAACAAATCCCGAGGCTTATAACAAACGCACTCCTGAACTCCAAAGGATGCCCTTCTCAGGCTAAGGACTCATCACAAGCCTCATGGAAAAGGATTATGTTACAGGAGATTAGAAAACAAATCCTGCTGGGGGTGTGGCTGAGTGGGTAGAGAGCTGGTCTACCGCAAATGAAACCGTGGATTTGATCCTCAGCGTTGCCTCCCGCGGCTGGGTGTGATAGGGCATCCTATAATCCCAGTACTGAGGAGGTGGCCCACCACAAAATCTTTATTGAAATAGTATACTCAGGGTCTGGGGCTCAGTGCTAGAGCATGCTACAGAAGGGGACAGTGGGGAGGACAGAAGATTGCACTGCACATATCCAAGTGTACAGTGAGCAAAATGAATTCATCACTCGGGCACACAGGTCATGAAAGAGGTCACCAGCATCCAAAAGACTCTTCCCGTCCCTCTAGTAACTACCCCCCCAAGGGCACTCATCGTCCTGACCCCTAACACTACAGATCAGTCTCACTGCCTTTGAACATTATGTAAATTGAATAACAATGTTTGTCCTTTTAGTCTTTGATTTTTTTTCAAGACAGGGTTTCTTTGAGTAACAGCCCTGGAACTGGTTCTGTAAACCAGGCTGGCCTCGAACTCAGAGATCCACCTGCTGCTGCCTCCCCAGTGCTGGGATTAAAGGCNTGTGCCACCAGACCTGGCTGGAATGACATTTTTTTATGTCACTGTGTATCCCTGGCAGGCCTGGAACTCTCTATGTGGGCCACCAGACCTGGCTGGAATGACATTTTTTTATGTCACTGTGTACCCCTGGCAGGCCTGGAACTCTCTCTGTGGGCCACCACACCCAGCACTCTGAACCTCCTCAAGGAGCATTCTTATGTATGCGTTCAGAGAGTCTACAAGTAAGTGTGAAGTCACTGTGTTCCCAACTGAATATCTAACGGCATCTATCTTACATACACATACTTTGTACCTACCATTCAAATATGGATCCCTTTGTAGTTGCCTGATTTCTATAGGTAAACTTCATACACACACACAAATACGCAAATAAGTTTGCTTTGCAAACATAAGAACCTGAGTTAGATCCCTGGACCTCAGGGTTTTTGTTTTATTTTGTTTTGATATGCATGGTTTGCCTGCATATATGTTTGTTCACCATTTGTNTATCGGTGCCTGAGGAGGCCAGAAGACA
Source organism: Neotoma lepida (assembly GCA_001675575.1). Taxonomy (NCBI): domain Eukaryota; kingdom Metazoa; phylum Chordata; class Mammalia; order Rodentia; family Cricetidae; genus Neotoma; species Neotoma lepida. The sequence goes on along the minus strand of LZPO01075859.1, from coordinate 379,061 downwards.
GTGTTGGATCCCCTGGAACTGGAGTTACAGATGATTGTGAGCCAGTATGTGGGTGCTGGAAACCAAACGTGGGTCCTCTGGAAGAGAAGCAGCCAATGCTCTTAATAGATAAGCCATCTCTCCAGCCTCTAGGGATTTTTTTTTTTTTTAATCTGGAAAGCTGAGTGTGGTGGCACACGCCTTTAATTCCAGCACTCAGTAGCCATAAATTGTGGCCTTTGGTCAAGATTTCCCTCTGAGTCCTAAGAAGTTCTGGAACCTGTACAGGAGCATGAGGGCACTTGGGGNTGGGGGAGAAGAGACAAGGCCCTCAACAGCCGGGGCAGCTTGAACTTCAACCTCGGCTCTAATATCTGCATGCAATCTGGAAACACAGCACTCTCTTATCTACAAAATTGGCACTCTTCTAGAATTGGTGGGGAAGTTAAATCAGTTTAAAGGTGTAAACAGCCTGGATCGGTGATTGATAACAAATATTAGTTTACCGGCTCAATTTCTCATCTTAACCAGGGCCAGTGAAGTTTTTGCAACCGCTCCACCAGGGTTCAAAGTGCAAACCAGCCAGACTAGGAGAGACGCAGATGAGCGCACAGCGCCCTCGCGCACCGAGCAGAGGAACTGCCGCGGCCCCGCCCCCCGCGCCTGCGCATAGGCTCCGCCCCGAAGTTTGTTGTTGTCCTCGGCCTCCGGGACGTTTGTGGCGGTGGCAGCGGGATCGGGTCGCCGCGCCACCATGGCGGTGCGACAGGCGCTGGGCCGAGGCCTGCAACTGGGTCGGGCGCTGCTGCTGCGCTTCGCGGCCAAGCCCGGCCCGGTCTTGGGCTTGGGGAGGCCGGGCCCCGCGGCAGCCAGGGGCCGCGGAGAGCGCCCGGGCCGGGCCGCAGGCCCCAGAGCACAGCCGGGCCCTCTCGGGCTCCCCCTTCCCGACCGCTACCGCTTCTTCCGCCAGTCGGTGGCTGGGCTGGCGGCGCGGATCCAGCGGCAGTTCGTGGTGCGGGCCCGGGGCGGCGCGGGCCCTTGCGGCCGAGCAGTCTTCCTGGCCTTCGGGCTGGGGCTGGGGCTGATCGAGGAGAAGCAGGCGGAGGGCCGGCGGGCCGCCTCGGCCTGTCAGGAGATCCAGGTGAGCGCAGCGGTGGGCGGGCAGCGCGGGGCCCAGAGTTCAGATTTTAGGCCAGACCGGGCGGAGAGGGCGGGGCCTGGCCAGGAGGAGGCGGGGCTGGGCCGNGGGCGGGCCCTGAGTGTAGGGGCGGAGCCACAACTAAAGTGGCGCTAAGGCGAAGGCGAGGCTAGGATCAGGGGCAGGAATCCCGCAAGGACCTGGGGCCAGAGAGGGAGAGGCTACCATTAGAACCCCAGCTGGAAGCAGGGTTCTACGAGGCAGGAGGAAATAGGGAACGCTGGGTTAGGGCGGAGGCGTGGCTAGGAGCAGGTCTGGAAAGTGGTTCTTGAGCCATTAAGTTTGCGCCGCTGATTGGGGGCGGGCACAGAACCAGGTAGACATTAGGGGTTGTGGAGTCAGGCTCTGAGCCTTAGTGTAGATAGAGGCAGGTCTGAGGTTGAACCACAAATCTGAGATAGGGCGTGGTAGGAGATAGGGTGTGGGCATTGGGAAGGGCAGGGCCCTGAGCCGTGATTGGGCAATTCAAGAGGTGGAGTACTCGCGGACTGGACTAAGTGGCGGNTGGCATCTTAGTTATGTGTCTAGGAGCATGTCATGAGGGCATACCTAAACCTGGTAGTGGGTCGAGGGATAAGGTAAAGATTAAGGTCTATCTTTGACTGAAGTGTAAATTGGAAATTATCAATTAAGTCAAACTTACTTCCAGTTACTGATGGCCTGATATGCCAGCACTTTGCATTTCTTTTACAAACAGTATATTTTAGAAGAGGTATTGCTAATTATTAGTTCCTGTTGCATTGTGGCAAGTGACTTTGAGTAAATTTGTTTTGTTTTCTTTTGGGGCTTGTGGGAGGTGGTGGCTCTGACTTGTATATGTAGCCCAGGTTGGCCTTGAACTTCTGACCTTCCTGTCTCCATCTCCCAAGTGCTAGAATTATTGGCATGTGCCACTATGCTTTGTATACATTTTCTAAAAATCATAATGATCTTATCCCTTGATGTAACTGTCATCTCAATTTATGGAGAACACATATTCAAGAAAGGTGAGATGACTTGCTCAAAATCACACTGCTGGTAAAGGTAGTGCCCAAAGTCCACCCTCTCAAAGCCTGTGCCCTCTGCTGAGCCAGATTGCCACTCCAGTTTAGCCAAACAATGGATGAGAGGCAGAGCAGAAACTACAGAGAAGACTGTGGGAGAACACAGCGCATCTAATGTTTAGATGTGTATAAGAGACAGAGATGAGAGGCAGAGCAGAAACTACAGAGAAGACTGTGGGAGAACACAGCGCATCTAATGTTTTAGTGAACCTGAGCGGGGTTATCACTGGATACGTGGGAGTTCTTCAGCCTTTTAAACTCTTAAAATAGCACAGCGACCTCTCTTTCTACTCCCAAAGTCTTCTAGTCAAGGTCATCCAGACAAACAAAACCAATGGGATGTGTATATTTAGAGACGGGGACTTTATTTTGAGGACTTGGCTCATGCTGGGCTGGCAGATCTAAAACCCGCAGGCAGGCCCAGGAAAGAGCCGGCTGTGCAGTTCAAGTCTTTAGGCTGANAGCTGCCAGGACTCAGCCTTCTTCTGGAAGGCCAGCCTTTTTCCTGGGGTTTGGAACCACTTGCTGAGTNAGTGTAGCCCCTGCATCTTACAAGGTCAGGCTGAGGGGCAGAGGATGAAGCACCACGCTCAAAGACATCGATCAGGGAAGAACCAAGCAAGCATTTCCTCTACTTCCTGTTCCTAATACTAGGATCCAATTTCTGTGTCTTCCTTAGCTACACAGTGAGACCCTGTCCCAAGCAAGCAAGCAAATAAACAATTAGAAAAAGATGTGAGTACAGGTGACAGGGAAGCATATGTGAAGATTTTCAACACCACTGGCCACTTGACAAGTGCACATTAAAATGAGATGAGATATCCATGCACACTTACTAGAACAGCTAAAAATAAAAATAAGGACAATAGCAGATGCAGGTGAGGGTAGGGAAATGGGATCACTCATGCCTTACTGGTGGCTGTCNTAAATGGAAAGTAATACAAAATTAACTATGTGTTTACCACAGCAGCCTGTCGTTACAGTCATCAGCATCTACTGGGGAAACAAACATTCATACAAAAACCTGTGTGCTGCAGTTGCTTTGGAAAATGGTAACCCTAACCCTAACCCTCAAAAGAGTTAAAAACAGAATCACTTATCAGTAATTCCACTTCTCCACACGTACTTGACGTGATGGAAAGGGTGGACAGACCTTTATACACTCAAGCTCAAGGCTGCTTATTTACAGTAACCAAGGGGTAGAAGTGATGCTGGTNTCCCTCAGTGCATGAATGGATAAACAGAGAGTGGTGTATACACACAATATAGGATATTATTCAGCCTTTGAAAAGGAAGGAAATTCTGGAAGCTGCTACAAGTGGATGAACCTTGAAAAAAGAATATGGTTCCAGTTCTAAGAGCCAGGCTTCTAAAGGTTCACAGTCAGAGCGGAGGAAGAATGGAGTGTAGTTGTATAGTAAGGGCAGTTTCCGGTGCAGGATGAATAATGTTCTGCAGATGGATGGTGATAGTGGGTGTTTAGCAACATGAATGTTCTTAACACTGCAGAACTGTACATTTAAAATGCTTAAAATTTATGTTATATGTATTTGACAATTTATGCTGGGCATGGCGGCCCATACCTCTACTCTGAACACTTGTGGGAGGCACAGGCAGGCCAATCTCTGAGTTTTAAGGAGAGCCTGGTCTACATAGCAAGTTCCAGGCTAGCCAGGGATATATGTAGTGAGACCCTGTCTCTAAAAAACAGAATTTCCCAATTTAAATATGTCTACTTAGTGCTGTATATAAATGATGGTAGCAAAATTATTTATAATACCACAAACAAAANAAATATCCATCCATGCATGAAGAGCAACACAAGCCATGGTATATCCATAATAAAATATTCCTCAGCAGTAACAAGCAATTGGCTATAGGTAGAGGTAGGGACCTAAATGTACCTTGGGGCAGCAGGCTTAATGTGGAAACTTGGGCTCAGAAAGCTACACACTGGATGATTCTATTTCTAACTCTCTTGGCATGNGGTAACTGTCGTGGGAAAACTGAACAGGGAAGCCGGAGGCAGGGGAGGTGATGGCAGTGGAGATGGTGGGGAACCAAGGAGCCATGTGGCCATGGAGCAGCCCTGAGTGTTGACTGGGAGGTGATGACATGGATCCACATGAAGTAAGATTGTGTGCGGGCCAGGCGGCAGTGGCGCATGCCTTTAATCCCAGCACTCGGGAGGCAGAGGCAGGCGGATCTCTGTGAGTTCGAGGCCAGCCTGGTCTACAAAGTGAGTTCCAGGAAAGGCGCCAAAGCTACACAGAGAAACCCTGTCTCGAAAAACCAAAAAAAAAAGATTGTNTGCAGTTACACATGCACAGGCACACACATACACACATGCATGCACAGGCACACACATACACACATGCAAGTTTTTTAAATGCAGTGACAGATGAGTATGGTCTGTAGTTAGCTGTGGACTCGTGTCAGTGTGATATTTGTGCTACTACCGTATAGGTGTTGCCATTGGGAAAGCTGAGAAAAGGGTACAAGGGACGTTTGTGTTATTTTCGGAACTCCCTGTGAGAATAATTACTTCAGAATAAAATGTTACAAAGTGTCTTGTGCTCAAACCCTAGTTGATGGGGATTACTCTGCAAATATCTCTCCTGCCCCTGGGGTTTATGAAGCTGATGGCAAGGGAACACCCATTTCCACGTATTAAACAGTGAGAAGCTTCAGTTCAAGGTATAGTAGCTTCTAGGGACCCAGTGCCTTGGGAACTGCAAAAGGCATGTGTGACAGGCTGGTCCCGGGGCTGGTTATGGAAGAAGGACAACCTAAGCTGGGCTTGAGTAGATGGGGGTGTGCCAGGTACAGCAAGAATGCAGATGGGGTTCTGGGGGAGAGTTCATGAAGGAACTCAGAGAAAGGCAGCTGCGAGGTAAGTACAGAGAGGTACGCAGAGCTGGGATGCAGCTCCGTGACAGAGCACTTGCCTAGCATAGGGAAGGCCCCAGCACCGCAGAAATAAACAAGTATAGGCATGTATAACCCTGCCTGGCAAAGCTAGCACAAGCCACAGTTGTCCCTTGGTGTCCACAGGGAATGGGTTCTAGGTCCCATTCAGATATCAAAATCCACAGATACNAGTTCATGTCCCTTCAATAAGATGGTGCTGGAGGCCATGGGAGTATACAGCAGGTGACAACAGTGTTCAACAGGTCGACCCACCAGACAAAAACTCTCTGATGGGAAACCCCACCTAGGAAGGCTGTGGGGTCACTGACTGTAAATGATGGGTTGCTCCTGTCTGTAATTTCTCTCGTGTGCCACTACATTTCTTCCCTAAGAACTGCTATGGGTGTATTCCCACTGCTTGTGTGTTTATCTTGTGAAAATATTCCATCTTTGGGCACACATATAGCTGTGGATGGTCAGGAAGATGATTTCTGCTTAATCTGAATAAGAAATAAAACTAGAATATTTTTTATAGCTGACACAGGAAAGTAACAGNATTCTCAGTCACAAAGACTGCTAATTTTAGACTTCAGTACAAATTCAAAACAGACTAGCTGCCCCTGCAGAAAGTACACAGGGACAAATTCTCAGGTGTTTATTACTGAGTCAAGGTCAGACTTGAAGCAACTTTGGTAGACATAACCCTCTGCAGTAATTGACTTTCTNCACATACTCCCAGCCTCAGTTTATGTTACAGGACTCAGGGCTCAGCTAACTAATTGTTACTGTTAAGTCCTTAATTTCAATGTCACTTTCTGTCTGGGAAAGAGCTACGTGCACAGCCAAGTGTCACTCACTGGCCAGTCATTGTGACCTCCNTAGCCTGAGAAAAACTGTGTGACTTATCATGTGTTATGAGAATGGGTCGGACCCTGAAAATGTAACATATAGTTGTCCTGAGTTTGTCTGTGAGAGGGGACTGTGTAGGGATAGGTAGAGAGCTGCTGTGTAAAGAGCTGGGCAGAGGGTGAGTGTGAAAGTGAGTGTGTGTGGGGGGGTGTGCTCAGAGAGCAGGAGATGTGTGCAGGGAGAGCTGGGTAGAAGATGAGTAGCTATGTAGAAGAGAGAGCTTGTGTAGTACATAGAAAAGAGATGTAGGGGAGAGATTGTGTAGAGGAGAGTGAGTGAGTGAGAGAGAGAGTAAGTGAGTGAAGAGTGAGTGAACTGGTAATGTGTGAGGGAATGTAGCAGAGTAGAGAGAAGAAATGTGTATAGAGGAGAGGTGTGGAGCTAGGTAAAAAAATAGATTTAACTATATAGAGAAATACATGGCTCTGAGGAGAGAGATGTAAAGAGAGATATATAGCTGTATGTTAAGAATGTAGCTGTGTAGAGAGAGAGAGATTTTCAGAAAGATTTCTTGAGATGAAGTAAAAGAGAAAGTTAGCAGAGAGCATGTGTTTCCTTATTTTCCCTTCAGATGGAAAAGGTCTAGCCCTCAAATAGATAAGAACTTTGTAATGTTTTGTATGGACCTATGTGCACCTCCTGCATGCTGTAAATCATCTCTACATCACTGACAGTGCCCGATGTGGTGTTGAAAAGACCTGAACAAATGGCATGTGAAGAGCNGCTTACTGGATTGTTCATAGAATAATGGCAAGGGGAAAATGTACATATGAACTACTTGTTTTGGGCGGTGGTGGTGCACGCCTTTAATCCCAGCACTCAGGAGGCAGAGGCAGGTGGATCTCTGTGAGTTCGAGGCCAGCCTGGGCTACATAGTGAGTTCCAGGACAGCCAGGGCTACACAGAGAAACCCTGTCTTGAAAAACCAAACAACAACAACAAAAAAAACAAGGTCTTATTATATGGCTGTAGACAGATGGTTCTCTTCCACCTGCCACTTCCCAAATAACCACTCAGAGGCTTAATATTACTTACAAATGCTCAGCCAATAGCTCAGGCTTATTACTAATTGCCCTTATACTTAAATTAACCCATAATTCTTATCTATGTTTAGCCACATGGCTTGGTACCTTTTCTCAGTACAGCATTCTCATCTTGCTTCTTCTGCATCTGGCTGGTGACTCTCTGACTCCATCCTTCCTCTTCCCAGCATTCTTAGTTTGGTTGCCCCGTTGTGGTGGTATATTGTGTACCCTAATAAATTTGCCTGAAGATCAGAGAACAGAACAAGCCACTAGATTAAACATAGAAGCCAGGCAGTGGTGGCACANACCTTTAATCCTAGCACTGGGGAGGCAGAGATCCATCTGGATCTCTGTGAGTTCAAAGGCACCCTGGACTACATGAGATTGACTCAGTCTAAGAGAGAAACAGAGGCGGGCAGTGGTGGCACATGCCTTTAATCCCAGCATTTGGGAGTCACATGACTTTTATCCCAGCATTAGGAAAGTTGAGACAGGAAATGATATGGGTGGGTAGAGAAAGGTATAGAAGGCGTGAGGAGACAGGAACTAAAGCNTTTTCAGTTTCCTCAAACTCATTCAGTTAGAGGCCTCTTGGCTCAGGCTTCTTCAGGCTGAGGAGTTGATGAGGTGAGAGGTGGTGGCTGTGGCTTGTTCCTTTGTCTCTCTGATCTTTCAGCATTTACCCCAATATCTGGGCCTGGGTTTTTTATTAAGACCATTTAGGAGTTCATGTTACACCCCACCTACACTTCCTGCCTGGCTACTGGCCAATTAGTGTTTTATTAAACCAATTCAAGTGGCAAATCTTTACAGTGTACAAGAGAATTGTTGCACAGCAATATGGCCCAGGCTGAAGCTCATGATCCTCCTGAGTGCTGGGATTACAGGTGTGCACCAGCATTTAGGACTGCAGTTACATTTTTTTTTTTGAGACAGGATTTCTCTGTGTAGCCCTGGCTGTCCTGGAACTCACTCTGTAGACCAAACTGGCCTCAAACTCACAGAGATCTGCNTGCCTCTGCCTCCTAAGTGCTGGGATTAAAAGCATGCACCAGCACCTCGGTGCTGCAGTTGGAATTTTTAAAGACTCTTTTCCATCTGCAGTTGGTTGAGGCCACAGATGCAGGGCCTGCATTGGGCTGTCTCTGGTCACAGTGAAGGGCTATGTGAGAAAGAACGTCCGAGACAATGAGACAGAGGCAGGCTAGCCCATACCCAGGACAAACCCACACTTATAAAAAGTCAAGGTGGCAGTCTTGGTGAGGACCCTGCCTCACTGTGCCTCTCCCCATCTTGTGTTTGCTTTGTGGTGGCCTTACCAGAGCCCCCGGATCACAGCACATTCTTTTTCCTCACAGGCAATTTTTACACAGAAGAACAAGCTGGTNTCTGACCCACTGGACACGAGGTGCTGGCAGGGCTTCCGTCTGGAGGATTATCTGATAGGACAGTCCATTGGCAAGGGCTGCAGTGCTGCTGTGTACGAAGCCACCATGCCCACACTGCCCCAGCACCTGGAGAAGGCCAAGTGTGTTGGCCTTCTAAGAAAAGGCCCAGATGTCCTCCCAAAGGGAGCAGAGGGGGAGCGAGCTCCAGGGGCCCCAGCCTTTCCCTTTGCCATCAAGATGATGTGGAATATCTCGGTAAGGATGGGCCTTTCATCTTCTGAGCAGGCACTTCTCAAAGTGTCAGTCTTCAGGGATGGGGGAAGATTTTCACAGGCTTTCCACAAGGGCCTGTGGGGTTAGGTGTCCGCTCTCTTTCATGAGAGTCGGAGCTGTCAGTCTCAGATTGTGATGTGTTCAGCGTCCACCAGGGGCTCAGGCCCCACGATAGATTTGGCTTCTGTCAGTCAGGGTTGATAGTCTGATTTTTTCCCAGTTCAGATGGTGCCCAGGCTTCTGTGGACTACTCTGAGAGGCAACTGTCTAAACAACGGGTGCTGAGCCAATGGTTAGTTCCCTTGAGGCCAGCCGTGTAACTCCTCCCCTCACTCCTCTTTCTATGACCAGCTTCCCTGGCCAGGAAGAGCCCTGTGCTTTCCCATATCCCAACAACCTGATACAAGACTTGCTGCCATCTCCCTGTGGCCAGTTTGAGCTGCTGGTGACCAGAGACACCCTTGATGGGAAGCATCGTCGGCTCTGAAATCTTGGCCTCTGTTCCTGCCCAGAGCCGCTTGACTACCAAGCGTTNGAGGTGTGGGAAGCATGCTCTAAGTAGCACCTCCCTCCCTCCAGGCTCCAGGAGGAACTGCTTTTGGCTTGCTGCTTTAGGGAGGTTATTTCACCTTGACTGTCAAAGCCAGTTCTAGGTTGCATATGTCTTGGTTCAGATCCCAGGCAGGGCATAGACTTGACATTCCACACAGGTCTGTGGAGTCACGGGTGCACTGTGGGTATGTTCTAGGCAGGTTCCTCCAGTGAAGCCATCTTAAGCACAATGAGCCAGGAGCTAGTCCCAGCAAGCCGGGTGGCCTTGGATGGAGAGTATGGAAGAGTCACTTACAGGTAAGCACCCCTTTGCCCACCAGAGCAATCACGGGTTCTTTGAAAACAAATGCATCCCTGGTATCTCCAGCACTCGGCACCATGTCTGATGTACCACACAGTGGATGGTTAGTGAATGATGTCCTACAAGGATTTTCTATTTGTGGATAAATTAAGGTTGAGAAAGACTGAAGAGCATCTCTTCTTAGCTAATGATGCGGATGGTTGATTCACGGAGGAGCAGGAGTGAATACCATCCATACAGGCCCAGTTCAGAATGCTAGACAGTGTCCTAATTCCTGCACAGCAGTGTGTGGCGCCACCTAGTGGTACACGTGCACTGTCTCCACAGGTGGAAACACTGCTGATGTTGGCCACAAGCCTGATGATGTGCAGGCTCCCATCTGAAACAGCCCTGACCCTCTTCTGGTTGTTCCCATGGCTTTCGTAGCCATCTGGCCTTCAGTCCGGTTTGCCCAGGCATCTCTGGTTATACAGTTACCGTTGCATTCCAGCCCAGGTGTCTGTGCCGAGTAGTAGCTGAAGTGTTGCTGGGTCTCCAGAGAAACTCCCCCTGGAGCACTCGGGCCGTGTCCACGTGGCCGTCGTCCAGGGGTCTCAGACTCAGCTCCTTGCTGCTTCTCCCACCTTGTTTCTCATCTTTGCCCGTTCCCATCCCCCCAGTTCCACACCACATCCCTGGAAGTACGAGCTATGTCTGCTGTGCTTAGGCTGTTCCCTGCACACTGAAGACAGACCTAGTTCAGACACATCCTGCCTGTCTCCCACACTGCCTCAGAGCTCATATGACACCTACCAGGGCGCTGCCAGCCTCCTGCTGAGGTCCTACTCTCCCTGTCACCAGTGACCCAGGGCCAAGAACAATGCTGCATAGTACAGGGCCCATTCCTGTGACACAGAAGGGGCAAGACAAGGACACATGTGGACTTGTCCACAAGGCTCCAGGACAAGGCAGGCATCCTCCCNCACTTGGCTTATCTCTGGGCCCTCCTCCATTCTCCTTTCCACCGTGTTTCTACCCTGTGACTCTTCTGTTCCTGCAGGCCTTTGTTTCCTGTGGCCTTCCCTGTGTCCTCTAAGAAAGCAATCAACTTGCCTGTTCCTGTCCCCTAGCCATTGGATCTCAGATGAACTGATGAGCACATTGCCTTTGGCTCCAAATGCCCACTCTTGGTCCATTCAGCTTTGGCTTGAGGGTCAGAGCTGGCACACAGGACACAGAGCCACCCTGTCCACAATGTTAACCACTGTACCTCCTNTGGGGCCATGGCTGTGGGGCAGCCTGTAGGAGTGGACAGGGGCCACCAGGTGGCACCACTACATTGGACTGCATCGGGCTGGGTCTCTGTCCTCGGAGAGCTAAAAGAATTCCTCCTGTGTAAGATCTCAAAGTGGTGACTTTAAAGCTCCCAGCATTGCCGGGCGGTGGTGGCGCACGCCTTTAATCCCAGCACTCGGGAGGCAGAG